>WFMF01000159.1:323846-377437 GCA_011033025.1 Beroe forskalii
CGAAGCAGCAGTAGAAACAAACACCATCGCATCTGTAGGGTCAGGAGGGATACGGTTCAGAATAATCAGTAGCTCAAGCTGTCATAATCAGTGTCATTGGACACTGTTCTTGTAATATCAATAATTCAACGATATTATTATTATGTTTTCGAAAGGGGTTATTTATGTTTTAAAAGAATCGTCAATATTCTTCAATGGGAAATATCATCGACTCTAAATTATGGACACGCCCGGTCCACTGTCGTGATCTGCAGCTGCGCATTCACATTTTATTCTACATTTTAAAGCTGTATTTTGTTAGATATTTCAGCTATTGTGTTCTATGTTTTGGTTTAACTTTTATTTTAAATCAATATCAATCTTGAAAGTTGAAAAGTATGATGCAATGGAAATTAGGAATTATAGTCGGCACAAAAAAGATATAAGTACAAGAAATGTTGTCATTGTACCATCCATTACCCAATTCATTAGACACTTAACTGGATCCAATGGATTCAAAACTCTTACGGTAGCTTGTCGAACTCTTACTTGCGCGATTTTTCTTTCACTTTGCGCGGCTCAATGGCTGTCAATGACAGAAAGCCGCGCATGAAAAAGCCGCGCGCGTAAGACTTAAGAGTTCGACACTTCCCTGTAAAACGTGATTTTAGCACAATATTATACTGCTTTCGTGTTCAATTATCAATAGATCCTTTGCGTTCAATAGTTGCAATTATCAGTGGCACTATATCTCTGTTGGATTGATCGTGGGATCATTTTCAATTTCATTTGAATTATTCCATCAACTATTTTGTCCATCGCATCTTTTATAGCTATTTTAGATCCCTTAATCCATTGTGTCCATCGGATCCAAAAGGTTTAATGAATCCACCCATGCTTCCATTCATAGCCAACATGCCTCAAAATTCTTATGAACTTAAGTTCGACCACTCTATCAACCCACTCTATCAACATGATCCACATAGATTTATGATTTATCATATTCATTCATAATGAAAATTACCTCAATTTTCAATTTTCAGAGCCTGAGGCGTTACATGCTTGCAATTGGTGCTCGAGAAGTTTCAAAGGAAAGCACACGCTTAAACGGCATATAGATTCGGTGCACCTCAAAGTTCGGAATTTTAGCTGTGAAATGTGCGGGAGACGGTTTTCAAGGAAGAGCGATATGCTGAGGCACAGGACAGGCCCGGTATCAAGCCGGTGTAATGAAGCTCAAACTTCAGATGGATTCCTACAATTACAATGGGGTCCTTTTCGAAAAAAGCGGTCTTGAGTCACAATTTTAAGAGTGTAAATTTTGATAACTATTTTATAACTTTTACTTGAGTCAATTTTTTCCTGTTCCCAATCGCGTTTTTGTTTTACAAAAAGGCATTGAGAAAAGGTTAGCAGAGATCGTGTTTTGTGGGGGTTGTGTGTATACTACCTTTACGCGTACTGTTAAATCTGAAATAGGTGGTGGTGTTCGTCGTTGGTCGTCGTCGTCGTCGTATGTCACTTTTTCGATCAACTGCTCCTTTATAATATCACTCGCGTCAGAGTAGCTTGGTGTAGTGGCATCCTTCGCATTACGGGCTGCAGCTAGCTAACTGGGCTACTTTGTAGGTATTTGAGTTCGATGCTCTGTTCATGCTGTTGTTCTTTATCAAAAATTTAACAATTCTTAAAACAATCATAAAATCAAAACTTAATCAATTTTCACGGAATCAGTCCGATTGGATTTCAATCACACAGCCATTTGGACTTCTTTAAGTAGCGGGCAATTCGGCCAATTTACAATGGGCAGTATTAGTGCCATCAGTTATGAATGATCTAAAGAATTGTTTTTATAGAGGAAAGTAAAACATGAGAGTTTGTCTCGGTTCATGATTGATAACAATGATATATCTGAATCTTTAATCTTGGTCAGTAATTAATAATTATATTGTGTATCTCAATCTTGAAAATATCAAAGCGGGGTACAATATTAGCGACCATTGCAATGGTTTGATATCTGCAACGCAACACAAAAGAAAATTTAACGCGTAACGAAATTGGTGATCATAGTTATGAAACTTTGAACGGCGCGCAACGAATCTTCAAAGAGTTCTATGAAATGGCGGGAACGCGCGCGCGAACATTTGGCACGTGGAACGAAATCGCCCACGTGATATTTCGATCTGCGCGCGTTAATTCAAAATTGTAGGAGAATGAAATATAATATATATAGCGCCCGCATAACGTGGAATATTTATAAAATTCAAAAATTGATTCAATGATGTTAGTATTACTATTGCGATGTCACTAATAGTTGATAGAAGAAGCGTTTTATCACGGAAAATTATTTCAGATAAATCTTTAATCTATTCAATACCAACTCTTAATTCCCGTAGTCGTAGGATGTTACCCTACCCTCGCGCGCGGCGCAACGTTCCACATTTGGACGTCACTTTGCAACCTCGCCATCCAGTCAGAAGAAATAGACGGGGCAACGTCCGTCGATTCCCGTAGGTGTACGCCCGCGATTGTATTTTGATTTGTGAGGTCACTTTTATGCTTTATCGTCAACTCACTATGTCAGTAAATAAGACTGACAACGGTCAAATGACAGCGTACGTTCTAATAGTAATACCAGCCCCAGGGAACAGGAAATTAAGCGCCTGCATACGGGAACAATCAACAACGCACAAGAAATGCTCCGGCAGGCGCAATTCTTGTTTAATTAAGTTCCGTTTGAGAATGGTCTTTGCAATTGCTCCATACCAAGAGCACTGTGTAATGTATATGTGATATGGCAGCATTTTGATAAATTATTCTCATATAGGTTGGTATAATCTGAATTTTTAATGGGATAGTTTTCGAAATATTTCAGGTTAAAAACTATGAATGAGATTTATTATCCATTTCTACTTTCCTACTCCTAGAATAGGATAAAAAGACTGTAATACTGATAAACTTCGTACTCTTTTTATCGAATTTTCAACGGAACTCTTATACAGAATGTTATTAGTTTTTACAGCATATTTGGTTTATTAAAGAAGAAGAAAGTTAACTTTATGCTATTTCTCCCATTTCCAGCAGGATCAGATGAATCTGAAAAGTGTTACATATGTGGCAAGGAGTTCTTCGGACCGAGCCGCAAACCGGTTCTCCGACGTCATGTGAAGGGAGTGCATCTAAACCTGCGACCGTACACCTGCCCCTACTGCAACAAGGACTATCAGCAGGCGGGACACAGGAACCTGCCACATCAGGAGGGGAGACACGCACACCCTCTGTAGGCGGGACAGCAGGAACTCACACATCAGAGGAGACACGCACACCGCCAGAACAGGCGGGACACAGGAACTCACACATCAGGGAGACACGCACACCTCTTGTGAACAGGCGGGACACAGGAACTCACACATCAGGAGGAGACACGAACACCTCTTGTGAACAGGCGGGACACAGGAACGGCGGGACACAGGAACTCACACATCAGGGAGGAGACACGCACACCTCTTGTGAACAGGCGGGACAAGGTGTAGACACGCACACCTCTCAGGCGAACATCAGTAGGAGACACGCACACCTCTTGTGAACAGGCGGGACACAGGAACTCACACATCAGGAGGAGACACGCACACCTCTTGTGAACAGGCGGGACAGGAACTCACACATCAGGAGGAGACACGCACACCTCTTTTTGTGAACAGGCGGGACACAGGAACTCACACATCAGGAGGAGACACGCACACCTCTTGTGAACAGGCGGGACACAGGAACTCACACCTCAGAAACATCAGGAACTCACATCCAGGAGACACGCACACCTCTTGTGAACAGGCGGGACATAGGAACTCACACATCAGGAGGAGACACGCACACCTCTTGTGAACAGGCGGGACACAGGAACTCACACATCAGGAGGAGACACGCACACCTCTTGTGAACAGGCGGGACACAGGAACTCACACATCAGGAGGAGACACGCACACCTCTTGTGAACAGGCGGGACACAGGAACTCACACATCAGGAGACATGCACACCTCTTGTGAACAGGCGGGACACAGGAACTCACACATCAGGAGGAGACACGCACACCTCTTGTGAACAGGCGGGACACAGGAACTCACACATCAGGAGGAGACACGCACACCTCTTGTGAACAGGCGGGACACAGGAACTCACATCAGGAGGAGACACGCACACCTCTTGTGAACAGGCGGGACACAGGAACTCACACATCAGGAGACACGCACACCTCTTGTGAACAGGCGGGACACAGGAACTCACACATCAGGAGGAGACACGCACACCTCTTGTGAACAGGCGGGACACAGGAACTCACACATCAGGAGGAGACACGCACACCTCTTGTGAACAGGCGGGACACAGGAACTCACGCATCAGGAGGAGACACGCACCTCTTGTGAACAGGCGGGACACAGGAACTCACACATCAGGAGGAGACACGCACACCTCTTGTGAACAGGCGGGACACAGGAACTCACACATCAGGGAGGAGACAAGCACACCTCTTGTGAACAGGCGGGACATAGGAACTCACAGGAGACTCACAGGCACATCAGGAGGAGACACGCACACCTCTTGTGAACAGGCGGGACACAGGAACTCACACATCAGGAGGAGACACGCACACCTCTTGTGAACAGGCAGGACACAGGAACTCACACATCAGGGAGAGACACGCACACCTCTTGTGAACAGGCGGGACACAGGAACTCACACATCAGGAGACATGCACACCTCTTGTGAACAGGCGGGACACAGGAACTCACACATCAGGAGGAGACACGCACACCTCTTGTGAACAGGCGGGACACAGGAACTCACACATCAGGAGGAGACACGCACACCTCTTGTGAACAGGCGGGACACAGGAACTCACACATCAGGAGGAGACACGCACACCTCTTGTGAACAGGCGGGACACAGGAACTCACATCAGGAGGAGACACGCACACCTCTTGTGAACAGGCGGGACACAGGAACTCACACATCAGGAGGAGACACGCACACCTCTTGTGAACAGGCGGGACATAGGAACTCACACATCAGGAGGAGACACGCACACCTCTTGTGAACAGGCGGGACACAGGAACTCACACATCAGGAGGAGACACGCACATCTCTTGTGAGCAGGCGGGACACAGGAACTCACACATCAGGAGGAGACACGCACACCTCTTGTGAACAGGCGGGACACAGGAACTCACACATCAGGAGGAGACACGCACACCTCTTGTGAACAGGCGGGACACAGGAACTCACACATCAGGAGGAGACACGCACACCTCTTGTGAACAAGCGGGACACAGGAACTCACACATCAGGAGACACGCACACCTCTTGTGAACAGGCGGGACACAGGAACTCACACATCAGGAGACACGCACACCTCTTGTGAACAGGCGGGACACAGGAACTCACACATCAGAAGGAGACACGCACACCTCTTGTGAACAGGCAGGACACAAGAACTCACACATCAGGAGGAGACACGCACACCTCTTGTGAACAGGCGGGACACAGGAACTCACACATCAGGAGGAGACACGCACACCTCTTGTGAACAGGCGGGACACAGGAACTCACACATCAGGAGGAGACACGCACACCTCTTGTGAACAGGCGGGACACAGGAACTCACATCAGGAGGAGACACGCACACCTCTTGTGAACAGGCGGTACACAGGAACTCACACATCAGGAGGAGACACGCACACCTCTTGTAAACAGGCGGGACACAGGAACTCACACATCAGGAGGAGACACGCACACCTCTTGTGAACAGGCGGTACACAGGAACTCACACATCAGGAGGAGACACGCACACCTCTTGTGAACAGGCGGGACACAGGAACTCACACATCAGGAGGAGACACGCACACCTCTTGTGAACAGAGACGGTTAGCAGGGTAATGTGCTATGTCAAAAGTCTCACGTCCCTGAATCCTGATACACTGTTTATCAGATGAATGGATGATGCTGTGTTTATTGTTAACTTGCTAGAAATAAACTGTTATTCAATGAGCAGGATCGGGAAATGGAATATCAATGTTTGAGTTTCTGTCGACAGATTTGATAGGTGACGAAGTTAATTGAACTGTTTTCACCGACCGAAGATTTTTATAAACTGTTATTTTCCGCTGGACTTTTAAAATCATTAATTGATTGTTTATGTTTCCAAATTTTTAAATTTATTTTGCATAAGGGCCTCATTTATGAACCCAGATTTATTGTTAATTAACTCTACCAATTAAGTAAGGATCGTGCTTTTATAATAAAATTGTTGGGAAGTAAATGTATGGACCTTGAAGGAATCTGCTGAACACCCCTGAATCGCATCAAATCTTCTCTAAAAATCATGTACTGTCTCTACTTATCATCTTTCCTAGGAGAGGGAACCACGCAACTGTCAGATGCCTGCACGTGCAGCCATTGTGGCAAGTCCTTCTTTGGACCCAGCCGTCGCCACCTTCTACGGCGTCACATTAAAGGGGTGCACCTCAAGCTGCGCCCTTTCGCCTGCCCATACTGCGAAAAGACATTTCAGCAAGCAGGGAACAGGAGCCACCACATCAAACGATTCCATCATTTAATACCATGACTTTTAACAATAACATGGATTTGGAATCGTTAGACATTAATTTAGCGGTGTTTCAGATTGCCAATCTCCAAGCTATGATCTACCCGATGATTTGTGCCGCGTTTGATTCATGAAATCGGGTCATTTATAGCTAAGGAAGGAAAAGTTCCCATACTTTCTAGAATATTCACAGCATGGATGTGATTTAGCAGAAACTGTAACATGATAATACAGTTTTTAGCGATAAAAGCAATGCTAATTGCCGTTACAGAAATCAAGATATTGAAAATCTTATCAGGCCTACGACGTAAGAAAACTGAAACCTGATAATTATAATTTCAGGAATTCATATGTTTCGGGACTTTTTCGTGACCTCAAAAGCTTGCATTGAGAAGGCTAATAGAAATGTCATGTCGCATAATATATCAATTTGAGATAAGCGTTCTGCATAATTTGTACGCAGTTTTTCATTGTGCAAGCCGTGCTATTTTAGGTTTCAGTTGATAATTTCCAGCCCTTGATAAGCAGCATTGCATTTCTGTGAGAACAATTTTCTGGACAATTTTCCTGGAGGTTTGACGCTTGAAAAATATCATTTATCAAGGGCATTCCTACGATAGTATTGAGCTGATAATCTTTTTTGTCCATATTCTGCTTCCGTTTATTTTGCTACGTTTCTATTATAATGATGTGCTTATATAAAAACCTCTACCCACTCGGTCGATTCTTTCTGAACATGCCATTTAAATTGATCCTCATTTGTAAACGCAACCAGCCGGCAGCTCTATTTGTTTTTAACAACCAACAATTTCCTATGGATAATTTTAACGTTTGAATCTTTTCATTGGATATCACTTGGAATTATGTAGTTTTGTTCCATTTTTAGCTAACCATTTTAAATTTGAGGAGTGGTGATTGTTCAAGATGCTTCAGATCCTACTCTGGTGCCTGACACTAAGTTCAGTTGGGAATGCTGCATCTGTGGTTAGGCAAAGTGACCATCCCAAATTCGTGAACTTTCTGAATAACATCTGGCAAATTCTTTCTGATGAAGGCGATTGTGAACCTGGCCAAATGATAACTGATCAGGGCTGTGTGGATTGCCCAGCAGGAACTTTCAGCAACGCCATCAATGCAACAAGTTGTACACCTTGCACTGCTGGAAGCTACCAAGACCAGGAAGGACAAGCATCTTGCTCTGCATGTGCTGCAGGGTCATTCCAAGATCAAGAGGGACAAACAGCTTGCTCTGCATGTGCAGCGGGATCATCCCAGGACAAAGAAGGTCAAGCTTGCTCTGCATGTGCAGCAGGGTCATTCCAAGATCAAGAGGGACAAACAGCTTGCTCTGCATGTGCTGCAGGGTCATTCCAAGATCAAGAGGGACAAACAGCTTGCTCTGCATGTGCTGCAGGGTCATTCCAAGATCAAGAGGGACAAACAGCTTGCTCTGCATGTGCTGCAGGGTCATTCCAAGATCAAGAGGGACAAACAGCTTGCTCTGCATGTGCTGCAGGGTCATTCCAAGATAAAGCAAACTTGCTCTGCATGTGCTGCTGGAACTTACCAAACAGATCAAGCTCTGCATGGGCTGGACAAACAAGAGGACAGTTCCTGCTCTGCATGTGCAGCAGGGTCATTCCAAGCATCGTGCTCTGCATGATCAAGAGAGGACAAACAGCTTGCTCTGCATGTGCTGCTGGGTCATTCCAGGACAAAGAAGGTCAAGCATCTTGCTCTGCATGTGCTGCTGGAAGCTACCAAGATCAAGAGGGACAAACAGCTTGCTCTGCATGTGCTGCTGGAGGATCATTCCAAGATCAAGAGGACAAACAGCTTGCTCTGCATGTGCAGCAGGGTCATCCCAGGACAAGGACAGATTTCTTGCTCTGCATGTGCTGGAAGCTACCAAGATCAAGAGGGACAGATTTCTTGCTCTGCATGTGCTGCTGGAAGCTACCAAGATCAAGAGGGACAGATTTCTTGCTCTGCATGTGCTGCAGGGTCATTCCAAGATCAAGAGGGACAAACAGCTTGCTCTGCATGTGCTGCAGGGTCATTCCAAGATAAAGAGGGTCAGGCGTCTTGCTCAAACTGCGCTGCTGGGAGTTTCCAAGATCAAGAGGGACAAGTCGCTTGCTCTGCATGTGCTGCAGGGTCATTCCAAGATAAAGAAGGCCAGGCTTCTTGCTCTGCATGTGCTGCTGGAAGCTACCAAGATCAAGAGGGACAAACAGCTTGCTCTGCATGTGCAGCAGGGTCATCCCAGGACAAAGAAGGTCAAGCATCTTGCTCTGCATGTGCTGCTGGAAGCTACCAAGATCAAGAGGGACAAACAGCTTGCTCTGCATGTGCAGCGGGGTCATTCCAGGACAAAGAAGGCCAGGCTTCTTGCTCAAATTGCGCTGCTGGGAGTTTCCAAGATCAAGAGGGTCAGGTCGCTTGCTCTGCATGTGCTGCAGGGTCATTCCAAGATAAAGAAGGCCAGGCTTCTTGCTCTGCATGTGCTGCTGGAAGCTACCAGGATCAAGAGGGACAAACAGCTTGCTCTGCATGTGCAGCAGGGTCATTCCAGGACAAAGAAGGCCAGGCCTCTTGCTCAAACTGTGCTGCTGGGAGTTACCAAGATCAAGAGGGACAAACTTCTTGCTCAAACTGTGATGCTGGAAGCTACCAAAACCTGGAAGGGCAAACTTCTTGCTCTATGTGTGGAGCTGGAAGTTATCAAGATCAAGAAGGTCAAGCATCTTGCTCTGATTGTGCTGCTGGGTCTTTCCAAGATAAAGAAGGTCAAGTAAGCTGCACTCCATGCTCTGCAGGATCCTACCAAGATCAGGAGGGTGGAACTTCATGTACACCTTGCAGTAAGGGCTCTTACCAAGATAAGAGTGGATCGCCTTCATGCAACAAGTGTAGAGATGAGCGAACGTATACCACATACATCGAAGGATCTACTTCTGAGGATGATTGCCTTGGACCTCTTCTTAGATACAAGATAGGGAAAGAAGGCGACACACAGTTTATGACAGATACTGGTACAATTAGCGCAGAGAAGTCTCTTACTCTTTATGCAGTAAGTGGCAATTGGGTTCTACGACATCCTGAGGATCCTTATAGAGAATATTTCGAAATCAAACAAGGAGAACCGGAAATCAAGCTTGGCTCAGTTTTAAAGGAATGGATCATTGAGCCTGTCATCGGCAATGTCTTTTGCTACAAAGATGTTGAGGGAAATGGTAAATATTTTAATGGCTATCAAAACAAGGATGTTCAGGGCAGGCCCTGCGATGATGGTCAATTCTGCCGTAATTCTGATTCACTGGACATGGGTCCTCACTGCATGGTGGAAAACGAACCCTCTCCTTGCGGAATACCTACCTGTGTGTGGGATGTCCAGTGTGCAGCAGGATATGGCATTGGATATAGAGGATCTGTCAATGCAGCTACTTCCAAGGGCAAGACAATCACCTGCCAGGCATGGAATAAGGACTGGCCACATGTCCATCCAGAGTTCCATCCTTCTTCTCACAATATCGCATATTATGGCCTAGGAAACCACAACTTGTGCAGGAACCCAGACCCAAAGAATAACAACAAACCGTGGTGTTACACTACAGACTTCTGGACACGATGGGCTTATTGTGATGTGCCCCAGTGTGATGATTCCATGCCATATTTTGAGCAGAAGTAATAAGGACTCTTCAAAAGTATCTAATTTTATTGTCATCATTCACATTTCATATCTTTGATTGGTTCTGAATGTGCACTGTTTTTATTAAATTAACAATTTCACTGAAATAGATTTTCTGCTTCACTAATTTATTGCACGTTCTGTAGATGAAAAGAAAATCATCATGATTGATGTAAGCATATTATACCAGACAGTGACCAAGACAAAATTTCAAAAAATCTTTTAGTCAATATTCATTCATCTGTCTAACACAATAAAGTTATCGGATTGAAGTTCATAAAATATTGAATAAATATGTTAATTAATAATTGTCCTTGAATATAGGAGTTCAATATTTTTCAAAAAAAGCAAAAACAAAATCTAACGTTGGTACAATTCATCACTGGCTTCCAAATAGCTGAGACGCTGTAGTTACACCACATGCTTGTGGACAGCTTGTTTCATGTAAGTCTTTTCCTTCCAATAAGCCATTGACAAGGTACTCTTTTCCCATCAGACTCTGTCCCCATTCAATAACCTTATCAATGGTTGGAGTAGGTACATTCACCAATTCAGCCATGCCTTTTACAACAACCAATCCAAAAGGCACATCTTCAGTAATATAACGGTAAGAGAAGTCAGGTACAAACAAACCATCATCAGTTTTCTTCACGGGGTGCATAATTTCTTCATATGCTTGGTTAGACCGAATCGTTGTGTACAGGTTCGTTTTGTCCTTGATTTGTTCTTTGTAAGCCCGTTGCTGAGCCTCATATAGAGGCTCAATGGGGACCAGATTCATCTCAGGGTATTCAGAAGCTTGAGCTTTGCTGACAGCAGTAACTTCCTCAGAGATTCCTTCAAGCACTTCAACACTGAACTCCGAGGCACTGAAGTAAAACTTGGGGTGTTCAGCAACTGGCTGCCCATCCCAGTTTCCCCACTGACCATACATGAGACCTGGATGCAGGATAAAATTCATAGTGTTGAATGAAATGCCACTCACATAATAATGGAGAGTAAGTTTTGGAGCCGGACCAATACATCTTTGGATCAATGCCACTGTTTCCTCTGTATCATCCTTTGTCTCACTTATTTGCATAGGGCCTCCACTTAAAACTTGCTTGTATCCAAACACCGTGGCTTTCTTTCCGATTTCAGACAGCTTACAAGCCCAGGGGAGACTTTCAAATGCTATGAGGTTTACAGAACGGCGCTTTTCTTTCCATATTTGTCTCACTGCATATTCAAATCCTGAAGAGCAAAACTGTATAGTCCTTGTGCTCGGTGGAAGTGTGTGAATTGTGTACGATGACAAGATGTGTCCAGTGAATTTACTATAGCTTTGCCCTAATGATCCACAACGTGAAAAAATGAATTATAAAACTGAATCTTCGCATATATATGTATAAAAGGTACACTGTACAGGTGACAGTAGACCTACCAGTTTGTCCTGGTAGTGCAACAACTTTCAATCCTGGCTTGACATAAGGCTCTAACTGCCTCAAGTATTCGAAATGTGTGAAAGCTGGGTTCATCAGGACTATAACTTCAACCCCATCCATTGCCAAAGCCGGGTCATCCGTGATAAGTGACGGATTGCCTGGAAGATATTTTGATTTCTTTTAATAACCCCAAAGTAGGAAAAATAGAAGCATTATTAGTTAATAATCGAAGTAGATAATCTGTAAATGTAATAACATGATGTCGTAAATTGCAAGGGATTCACCCGAAAATGTGCTTTCTGATCCATCTGGGTTAATGCAGTTCAGCGTAAGAGTTGCCTTTTCTTCCCATGATTGAAGCCATTTGTCTCTGACTGGCTTGTACAGGGACAGCACATTTATCTGTGATTAGGCACTTCAAAAATCACATGAATTCTTTGGAGTTTAACGAAGGAGAAATATAAGTGGGCATAGATCCGTTTGCCAAATAGGCCATGCGCCTGTCTAATTAAATGCAGATCTACATTAGATCTGCATTAGATTGTGCCACTGCCAGTCTAGTACAGGTCCAATGCAGGTTTGGCGCCGGTATTTATTGGGTTTGAACGTAACAAAATGTAAGGTGCAGCCACCGGCAGATCTGTTTTAATTTGCATTGATGAAGAACTTTTGTAGCAAAATAGGCCTCCAATTGCGCTAAAACTAGAAATTCCGAATTTTCAGCCTTTAATAAAGTTTTGCAACTTTGGGTCTTTCCAAAAATATTTTGATCTGAAGGACAATCCATGATATGACAACCATGAACTTTAAATTTTTCATCAAAATCCCAGCTCTAGGCATAGCAGGCGTTATTTCTTTGAAAATTTCAGTTCATATCGAATTTACCAAGTTGAAAGTTGAAAGAAAAAATTGTCACTGAGGAACTTACTTCGACATCAGGTTGTTGTGAAGCAAGGGCACAGAACACATGGGCTCCGTTACCATCCCCACACATTAGAATCTTCATTTTCTCAAATTTATCACTGATATTCAGGGTAAAAAGGTTATCTTGGAGTTAATGTCCAGTGTAGGCTAAACGATTCGGCAAACAATATGGGCAGGGTGAAATGCAGTGAAATTTACAAGTCTGAAGTGTGTATCGCCTGGGCCCAATCACTGATTGAATTCGTGGGCGCATGAATTATTGTGGGAGTGATTTGACAATCATGTTTTCAAATATGGGGAATTGATATACGCATGTATGTCGTAATGAACACATAGGTAAACTGGACTGGGGACCGATAAAGCTATGAGAATCCCCTCAACTCATCAAGATCAGAGCTTACGGTTTACAACATCAACCATTTCAAACTAAAATAATGAATGACCATCTTGACCATTGCTGTAGATTCTAGGTTGAAGCAACTCACAGAAAATAATATCAACATTCGAGAATTCAGCTTACAGTAGATTTCGTTCCTTCTAGTGCTCTCAACACTCAAATAAACCTAATAAATAAATCACTTTCGTTCATTCTAGCTCAGCACGTATCTCCGCCAATGAAATAGCAGTATAACTGTAACGTGATTGTTGTAGAACATTTTACTAGCATTTATCCCTTATACATAGAAGCAGAGAAGCTTCTAGAATCGCATTACAAACAAATCAAGACGCCGCGATGCATCTCAAAGTGGCACAGATCATTCTTATGAGCAAGGCTGAATTTGAAAGACAGCAAAGACTGAACGCTACGATGTGCAATCTCATTAAGCTTAGTGGGGGACTTACAGAATGAGACATATTATTATTATGTGACATTTATGCACATCTTACAATCTCATTGTTAATGCTGTGTAGCCGTTGACCGTTGTATAGACCATATCGGCTATTTTCGAATTTTCCGCCTAATGAGAAAGCAATCTGGAACAAATCTTACGGTAAAACATACGTGAATTCTCTAGAAGCCTGTGAAGGAATGCCCTTGAAGGCTATTAATATCACTGAACATTATTTCTAGAGCGCTTATACATCCCAACCTTGAGTAACATTACGCAATCGCATAATTATGCTGCATATTATGCGAATATGCGAATATATTCAAGCTGATCATGCCATTATACCAGCGTCGGGCGTCTAAAGCGTGTGAAGAGATGGCCATTCAACTGTACCTAATTGTAGAAAAATGGCTCAACAGGTACCCGGGTAACTTTCTGATTTTCTGTCCATATCAATCCTCAATACAGGTAAAATGCACTGCACACAAGCACTGTACACTGCACAGTGCAGCGCAGTGTACGATGCGTGTGGAATGGGTAACCACACAGTACGGGGACGGGTTGAGTAGGGTCTGGGGGTGTTGGTTGGAGGTGAGTGTAGGACAGGTTATTGTACGGGACTTTTGAGCCATCAGTTGGAGACAGAACCATGGCACGAAAATTAACAAGAATTGCGCCTGCCGGCACATTTCTTGTGCCCATTGTTCCCGTATGCAGGCGCTTAATTTCCTGTTCCCCGGGGCTGGTATTAAAGCACACCTTCATTAAAACACGCCGTCGACCATTGTCCGTCTCGCTTACTGACAAGATTAGTTGACGATAAAACGTTTTATCTATCAAGTGTCACATCGCAATACTAACATTATTGAATCAATTTTATGAATATTCCATTCGTAAGTATAAACTGAAAACAATAATTGCGCTCGTTTTCTTTAACCTCGGCGAGCGCTTTAATTTCATGCAACATGATAAAGGTCGTACGTGATCACAAGTCGCACGTGCATTTTACTGCGCGCGCAACTTAATTCATGAACACCTGCCATGTTCTGTTTGCGCGCGTACGCATTCATTCTTGGTTGTTTCCTTTTGAGTTTTGTGCGACGTCTCGTTGCCACATCAAGCGTTGTGCACTATCAAGCGTTTCCATTGACGAAAATAATTAAATCATATGAAATCACATTATTTTCTGTCCTGAAAAGTTTCTGCAATTTGATGCTATGTTGTTCAGATACCACAGTCAGAGGCCAGAGCTTACCTGATGATTGATCGAGGATTTCTCATGGCGACTATTGATATTCAACCAAATGCAATGTCCTTCCTGGGCGTCGAAATTTGTGATTTTATGATCAACTGTGCAAACTTGAAGGTAAAAAGAAGGATTAATAGCCAAGATTGAAGATTAAGGTTTCGTAAATTCATGAGAAACCGGGACAAATTTTCATCTCTGATCTCTTACTTTCCTCAGCGAAATTGCTAAGGTCAATCATCATTGATCGAACTCTATTGCCCATTGTCAATTATTGTCTCCTACTTAAAGAAAAATGTTAATTTGATTGAATCCAAATCATAAGACAAAATCTGATGGAGAATTCCAAGAACTCAAGGAAATCGAACGACATTCATGCACCTCTTATCATTGAAAAGTTTGATGAAATTGAAGAATGATGAAGATTTTAAAAATGAATCAAGTTTCAACATTAGGATGAACAGAGCATTGAACCCAAATAACTGTAAGATAGCTGCAGTGCACACTGAACAGGATGCCACTACACCAAGCTATATTGGCGCGACTGATATTATAAAGGAGCAGTTCGATGCTTGAAAATGATCAAAAAAGTGACATACATACCACGCGCATACGACCAAATCGGATCACACCACCTCTTTCAGATTTAACAGTACGCGTAAAGGTAGTATACACACAACCCCCACAAAACACGATCTCTGCTAACCTTTTCTCAATGCCTTTTTGTAAAACAAAAACGCAATTGGGAACAGGAAAAAATTGGCACATTGCTACCTGCATGTAGCAACTAGCAAGGTAAAAACGCAGAGGGAAAATATTCAGTGTATGATAATGAACATGAGTATAATAGCTCTTATCTACCAATTCCAAATTACAGATTACAGATTACACTGTTTTATTGCAATATAGCACGAGATGTTCTGCTTTCATCTTAATCCTGAATGGCAGATAACAAGAGTGAATTTTGATTCATTAACTATCCACAATTTCCGTTCCTCGAATAACCTTAAATTTTGCCGAAAAGTACCACAAGCCATATTTATAAATTTGTTCTTGTGCTTTTTGAAGTTTGAAAGGATATCGTATAAATCAGTTTTGACTAATTGAAACCATCTGCTGAACAATATTGAAATATATGATTTTAGTTCTTATTCACACGGACATAAAAATACCATTATCAGACTGCCAGACTGGAATCCAGTCTGACTGGATGTGGATTATGGAGTCAAATGCGAGTCTATATCATCGAAAAAGTTCGAAGTACTAGCAGTAGCTCAGCAGCTCAACCCGTAATATAGCAGATCACAAAATGCTTACAGAAGCTAAGGGATAGAATCAAAACTTCAAAATGAACACATTACACATGCAATACATTTTATATGTAGTTTGTACAATGTACATAATTGGAAAATGTATAATAATATAGTTCAGGATGTCCAAACCGCAAGAACACTTGAGATTGATCTTAGAGTCTACCAGTATTGTGGCTACGGTCATGAAGATCAAACTCAACGCTAAATCTCTAAAAATAACCTCTTATTACGTGCCTAGAACAAGATGTTTTGACCGACGGATTACAACAGAACACTTTCATCTTATTCATTATCAAACAAGCAACGGTAAAGTTTAAAAACGGTTAAGTCTCTGTAAAACATCAGAAAATGTAACCAAACCTCAGTAGCTGTGTTCTCTGCTAACTCTCGTCTCTTCCTCTCCAGCTCCATGAGTTGAATTCCGGGCTGATGTTTACATGAGCTGCCCTCTAGCCACCCTCATATAGCCCACCCCTCTCCTCTGCAGGCAGAACCATCCAATGGTTCCAGCTGAGTAGCTGAAGAAAACGGAAATTTTGAGGATGATCAGATATACACTTTGAATAGATAGTGGTAAAAATCTGTTTCAAAGAGATGGTTCGTGGGTTTTAAAATGTCAGGCACAAAACCTATATTTTCGGTCTACTTGCCAAACCTCATGTTTCAGTTTCACGATTTAGATTTTTTGGCACAAACATAAGAGACTTCTTACGTCACCAAAAAAAATTTCAATATCTCTTACGACTTACCCTAAGGTAGAAGCATTTCTGTCAGGTGGCTACAATATCCACATCTTTCAGCCACTCGTCCCATTCCTCCTGCCAGTCTTGGTAGTTCCCATATCCATGTATCAACTGCTGAAAAGGCACGCAAGTGTGATGGGACTGGGAGCTGAATTGATCAATCTGAAATTCCATTGACCTGCACTATACGCGATAGGGACGAACACGAATTCATGTACATGAATACATGTACAAAAATAATTGTCAATTGGGGGCCGTCAATATATGAATAAAGGACATCCGCAATGAGAGGGATCAGTCTGACAATTACTTTCGTCATCCCACGACTTTTGTTGTACGACTCTAGTTTATACAATCAATTTTGAGATGTAGTAGGATGACGAAATCAATTTTCAGTGAAGAACCCATAGTTGTACTATATGCAGATTACAACCGAGTCAAAAGAGTATCAAGTAATCACTCTTCTCATTGAACTTCAACTATGTGACTCTAATATTCAACGATACTAATTCATCTTGGTCGTGATTTTTCGTGGCTTTCAAAGTTAAACCTTGACTAACCTTTTTGTTTTCTATCATCTTTCGTATGTTTTTCACTAGATTCATGAATCTGGACCTGATGCTGTGGTCTGAAAGTGAAATGGCAATTGTGAAATGAAACTGAATCCTATGACTTATTTGGACCGTGATTCTACCGACTCAGAGTGAGTTCAAGTTACATTTTCTAACATATTCCAATTAGCTGACTGCTGACTAACATACTAATCACTTACATGGATTAAACGTTTTGGCCTTTGACTTGAACATAATCAAAGGTCCGAAGACAGGGTTAGCAAGTTTTCTAGACTCCAGACCCTGAATTTCATCATTCATCAGGTCTGTGAGGAGAAACTCTTGAGCTGATTTCATCGATTCCGTAGTTCTTCCTGAAATTTCATTTTTCATTATAAATGCCGGGGGACACGAATTTGAGAAATGAGTTGGCCTATTTTGTGCCCATCAGAGCCAAAATCCCCGGGGATTTTTGCTGTGATGACAGATGAGCATAAAACTAAAAGTTTCGATTCTGGTGGTACATAAAATATCTCAAATTCTGGTCCAAAATATTTCGATTTTCAGGAGGCCATTTTTCAAGGCACTCTGTGTCTCCTCAAAAATAAATAAATAAATGGACCTATTTTGTACTGAAGACCACCGTCAAAATTAGAGTTGGTACAGGATCCAGAAATCCAAACTACTACTATAGTAATACTGGGTGGGCGACATCTCATCTCAGGACATTTCATCTCAGGACACTTCATCTTCCTGTCCTGACCCTAACCAACACCCTTACCTAGACCTTAACCCTGTCTCTAACCAAAACCCTAACCCTAACCCAGACCCTAACCGTTGCATAGAGCTGACATATTGCGAGATAAAGTGTCCTAGATGAAGGTTAGAATGAAATGTCCAGTTCCCCCGTTTTAGTAATACTAGTAGGGGGCTAAGTGGGCTGTGCAGTTCAAGGACCCTATCATCCTGATTTTTATAGACTTACCAAATTTTGATTTTTTCCATAAGACAGGATATGGCCGGAAAGCCTTGACGAGGAGCCATCGATGCGCCAAGCTGACGTTGCCGAAGTATGGCTTTCTGGTGTATGTGAATTTCTTCTTCTCCTTCGGCTGCAGGTTGTCATGCTGGTAAACTGTTGGGGGTCTGACAGTCAGGCGTTCAATCCGCGGACGGGAAGGTACCCGTTCAATCTGTGGATTCTCGCAACATGATGTTTGGTGGGCAGGCACCCGCTCAATACGCCCTGCAATGCAATGAAATGTCAATTTAAATTACGTTCCTTGATCCCAATTTAGGTCAGCCAAGGAAATTTCTTTAAAGGCAGATTCAGGCCTGATATTTTCATATTTTAGAAAAAATTATCATGCCTGAGCCCCCCCTTCCCCACCATTTCTTGTGACTCTTGAGCCTTTAAGTATCAGATCGATGCCCACGAATTGGGGCGTGGAGTTCATTCTGTCTTCGTTTTTCTCGAATTGATAGTGGATCGATGTGACTTTTTTAAATTTGATTGCGTCCAATGGACGCATTGCACCTAAACCGGAATTAAACAGGAATTAAAAGGTCCGGTCTGCTATATTCGAAATTGCCCGATAAAAATCACTGTCATCACAATACATATCTAAAAGTAAAAACACTGAAAGAAAACGCGGCAGCAAACTGTTCCCTCAGGAATGGATTTGTGCCATTGGCGTGAGTCTACAATTAAGATTTCGCCACCCTTGCCCTCAGCAGCACTGATGTTGCCAAGTCCCAATAGTCACATCTTGATCATTACTTCCAGTTCCAGCTGTAGCAACCGGAATTGGGTTCTATCTGTGAGCGAGCTGTTGGTGACTCAGTGGCAAAATAAAGTTCTGCATCACTGTTGTTGTTTTATGTTAAGAGTTCATGAGGATTTGTCCTTTCGCCTTTTCAGTCTCCTCTGATTGAAAAACCATGTTTTAACCTTTTCATAGTCCATTTCCAGATCAACCGATAACTTCTTCATCTCAGCAGGTGAAGGCAGTTCGTTTGAGTAGAACGCAGACTTCAAGGTCATTTTCTGACTATCTGTGGGATATGACCTTTTCTTCTTTTCTGTCTGTGTGAATGTCTGAGTCGAAACTGACGCAGTTGAGGCTGTCGGTTTGTACTTGTCACTATCGGTTGGTTTGTACTTGTCACCATCGGTTGGTTTGTACTTGTCACCATCGGTTGGTTTGTACTTGTCACCATCGGTTGATGCTACGGGTTCAGTTACGTATCCTGAAGTACAAACAATTAATTAGAACTTTAAGTTTAAAGCGGAATGTAAATTCCTAAATCTCGCATCGTCAGGATCGTCCAAATTCCAATTTACTTAAAAGTAAGTTGGAATTTGGACGATCCTGACGATGCGAGATTTAGTAATTTACATTCCGCTTTAAACTTAAAGTTCTAATTGGCTGATATAATTCCACAGAATCCGATATTCTCGTTGCTCCGCATATTTTGTCAATTACAAAATAATCAATTATTCACTAAAATCGCTCTTATCCAACAACAATACAACATAAAGTTAAACAAGAATTACCGTCAATTTACACTCATTAAAATTAATCATAGTAAAACAACTTTTACAAAATTCACTCTCACCCATGGCGAAGTATCCAATGACATTTGACAATAGAAGGACCTTTTTTATATACCACTTTTCGAAGAAAATTCAAGGTCAATAAATTCGACTCAATTGGCCAATCCCTAAGCTCTTTAAAGAAAGTTTATAGTACCTATAAAAAGTTACAATAAAGTGAAGTTAAATACAAATAAATTTTGCCCTTGAAATATAATTGTTCAAATAAAGTACTCTTATCAAGATGAGGACGCAATAACCAAGCAAAAAGCTATAAGTATAATAGAGTTCTTAGTTTGTCATCAATAAAATCCTAAGAAACTGCCTCAGTAAGATAAAACCGCAAATGACAAATCATCCCACCGGAAGACTAGGGTTCTGTGTGCATCTTCTCAATATGGCTGGTAAGGTTAGACCGGCGAGTGAAGGACTTGCTACACATTCCACAGCGGAACTCGCGGTTGAAATGCACGGATGAAAAGTGCCGTTTTCTGTTCGAGGCAGTGGAGAACTCCTTGCTACAATGTGTGCATTTGTACTCTGAAATTAGTATTTCCTATTACACAGCTATGCCAGTAAGGTATTTGTCGTTATTGGGACCAATGAAGCGGAAAACGGAGTCATTGAAATTAAAAGCATCAACTTAAATTTTATTTTGCCAATGGCTAATTCAATTCATTCTCCAATTCCAAATTTTCTTCCAGGATTAGTTTCAAACAATTTACAAAGTCACGCAATGTCAAACTCGATTTTAGTTAAAGGAAATATTCTGTAAATTACATAATTATCATCATGTTTAAACACGCAAAACTTATAAATATTCCATCTGTTATGAGATCATATCACATATTAGTTTAAGTAGAAAAAAAGAATATTCCTGCCAGAAAGTTTTTTCTTTGATTTAAACATTGATCTATACAACAAAGGTCAAAGAGCAAAGATCATTTAAATTGTGAAATGATGCGGGAACAACACTCAACAGCAGCTAGATTAAAAGAAACTTCGTATTCCATGCGTTTTCCAATTAGCAATTAGGAGCGAGGTTCTATAAATTAGTACTACAAAAAGTGGGCTTGTCTAATTCCTCAAACACAAACACTATGACCGAAAAGAAATTATCTCACATGAATCGATGATAAAAGAATATTGACACAAATATAATGATTTCCACAATAGATATTTCAAATAGTACATACAATATCGAGAACAATGAACAAATGAGTAAATCTCTAGAGTAAATTATACCCTCAGTCAACAAAAACAGATACATAAATCTAACAGTAAAATTAAGAAGTCATATTTGACAAGGCAAAAAGTAAAATAATGTTATACTTATAACAAATTTGTCAGTATTATCAACTTTTCTGAACATTCATGTTTTTACAGAGAACGTTGGTTATTCAAATCAAACCTTTATTCGGCAACTCGGTCTAATGTCAACGCATGGTTGGAGCTAAAGGCAGGGCATTAGCTAGGGTCAGATTAAGACTATGCCCCAACTAAGTATTGACATTGGATCGACTTCGAGTTCCCTTATCTTTCTGAGTTTAAATTAAGACTAGCTGTAGATGGCACGTACCATCAGGAATGAAATAAAAATGCTATTACCATGGCACAGTTCACTTATTAACAGTTCGCTTATTAACTCCGGTAGAGGTTGCCTAAAAGACCGGTTAACTGGGCACTGGCTTTTCGGTAACGGTTCGCCGTTCGGTTAAACAACCGTGTCCGTACGCAATGTTGGAACTTAATTGCAAATTTAGAGAAAGGTGGTTTCGGGTTTTTCGAAGTGGCAATATTTGGTTTGCGAACAACGGCCTGATGACCGTTTTTTCCGTTTCCGGTTAACCGGTCCTTTCATGACAATACACAACAATCACTAGAATTAATTATGATCCCTATTTTAATCAACGCGTCAACAATCACCAATTACAACACAGAATCCATTTTAATCATATAAGTAATACGGTCTTCTATAACGAAAGTTCTAGTGTTCTACTTAGTACCACCTCCCTCCCACAAGAACGTCTAGCTCTCGGGATTATCGTCATTTCTCAGTTCTGCCCTCATTCTGGCCCGTCTATTTTGGAACCATATCGTCACGGACCGGGGCGAAACGTTGAGTTCCCGGGCGAGGTCGTCCCGTTCCTTGCCCCTGAAGTACCGGGCCTTGGCGAACGCCTCCTCCAGCTTGTCCAGGTGAGCTTGGGTGAACTCAGTCCTGATCCGACGCAGCTTGTACACTGAGGGAGAGGGGGAGTTACTGCACGCTGCAGTCTCAGGCGGACACGCCCTGTCCGGGGCTGTAAAGAAAGGGCTGAATTCTCATCGACATTTTCTATCCAATTGTTTGTTTGAATGATGGGAAGTAGAACCTATTAAGTTTGAAGGTATCATTCCAGAATCTTTGGGATTGATTTTTTTTTCTTTTTTACAGATTCAAAAGTTAGGGTGCTTTGTTACGCAAGATAGACACGCATTGAAAAGGAATGCCCTCTATGAATGAAGAACAAGCGGTTTATTACAAATTTAACTTCATATAAATGCATACATCCTGAATTTGAATATATCTGTAAAAAACTGCACTTTAACCCGATAAATACTAAAGATATACTCTTTTTCATTTCCAATGCACATGATAAGTCTATAGTTCACTGTTCAGGAAATGTAACATGCATTTCATATTGGATTTCAAGACTTAGACATTGGATACAAAATCTATTACACGTAAATATTAACTAACATTTATGAAAACTTCAATCATCAATTCATGTAAATCAGCGAGTATTCATAATATTAAATCATATCTCCTCTCTAAGTCATATCTCCTCAGTTCAGAGGTTTAGTCACGGCTGAAAATGACATAAAATGTTTTTCAATGTCCATGCAAATTCTATACTACCGCATCATAAAAACAATTGTTAGGCCTGGTTAGTTGAAAAAAATATGGCAAAAAATTATTTATTAGTATTGTCTATAAATCATGTGTCGTCCAAAAAGATTTTATTCAATAAAACGCTGAAGTACCGAAGGGAACAGGAAAGTTCGGAGCCACTGAGGATTACTGAAAACATAAGTCCCCCCAGCTATCGTTTTTGTTCTTTGCCATGGATCAGTTCGATGTGTCTGATAAGATTCTCCTTCCTTGAGAAGGTTTTATTGCACAGGCTGCACGCGAACTTCTTGACTTTCAGGTGGACTTCCGTCATGTGCCTGTTCAGAGCCCCAATCCGTCCCCGGTAAGCAAATGACACATGGCACCGGGGGCATTTGTACCGGTCTTCTTCCACCTTCCGAGGCGGTGTCACTGAAGTGATCCAAGAGATAATTGGAACGTACAAAAAGGAAAGGACAGAAAAAATCATAGTGGTTCTATTTTGTTTCACCCAATCACACCCTTGGTCATTTAGGACTTTAAGAATCGCAGTTGAACCGCATGATGAATTTGAAATAATCGAAAGCAATTATCTCAATAGAAAACCATCAAACTATCATACTAACTGGACCTTTTAAGTAAAGTTCCGAATTAAACGCTCTATCAAAATTAAGCTTATTATAATTTAAGAGTAGATTGCTTCCAGTTCGGCAAATCTAACAAAGAAATTGCATAGTGTTCACGAGTCTCTTAATATAGTCCTGTTGGTTAAATCATTGCAACACTTGACAGGGTGTTCATTCATTGAAAATTGCGGGTCTTGTTAGCAGCAGCACGAATCAACTGATCTCCTCCATCTTAGCCTTGTGATAACCAAGTTGGTGGGTAATCAAGTTTTCCTTGCGTTTGAACTTCTTGCTGCAGATCAAGCAGGCGTGTTCCTTGCTGAGCGCATGCACCTCCCTGATGTGTCTCTTTAGCACCCATCTCCGGCGACTGCTCCGCCCCTTGTTCGACGTGAAGGGGCAGTACGGACAGAGCAGCGGGTTCACTGCTGAAATTAAACCTACATGAACGGTAATGGGGCACTCATCCTAGGGTTTATTTTCTACCACAAGCAAGTTTGGTATGCGAGGAATGGCCGTGTTTCAGTCGAAGAAGTTTTAGTGTCATAGGTTCCTAACAATAATAAGAATTTGTCTGCAGTCGGGGCCATGATGTTTGCCGAACTATGGCTGTTCATTCATTGAATTCGAGTATAATGGGCTGGATACAGAGGTTTGTGACAAGTTTTCAAATTGTGGCAAATTTTGATCGCATTTTAATCGACAGCACAGTACATGACAGTACAGTAGTGTTCAAAGCCGCGCGCCGATGCTGAGCCGCGCAAACAATTATGGTCCTTTGTTTACATTTTGACGCGAATTGCTAGTTTTCAAAAGATGTATTTTGCAAGGGGCATGCAGGAATCAACAAAGGAATGTGAATTAAACGACTTTACGAACCGAACCCTTGAAAGTTGATGTAAAGAACAAGGTACCCTGGAGAAGACAAAAGAAAAACTTCGGATAGAGTTTCAACAAGAAAGATGGTTTGGTTGGTATCGATCACACGATAACAAGTAGGTAAAAATAACAATGCTCGAAAGATTTAATCCCTATTTCAGAGATATGAGCTGAGCTTGAATAACAATATCGAGGCGCTATCTGATGGTATTTTGATAACCTCTTTCACAGTGGGTGGGAAATCACAAGTTAGAATGAAATGCCTTGAGCAAATACATATCGTAAACAACGACCCACTGACAAGATACAACGAAGTTTAATGATAGATATTCAGGATAAAAATGTGCTCCCTTTTCATATTTCATTAAACTGGATCAAATACGATTTCTATTGACGCAATGCCATTTAAGCAAAAGAAATAAAAAATATCATTCATCATGTACAGCGAAAGAAATGATGAAAGATGACGTTTCCAATTAATTAGAAGACCAAAACAAACCTCAAACAATTAAATATTGAATCGTACAAATGCTAAATCGATATTCTTTAATACATTTTAATATTGCACTTCACAGAGCAAATAAGTCATACCAAATTTTTAGGCCCTATGCATGCTAACCTACCTAGGATGACCGATGCAAGGCTTTTCGCAGCTTATCACTGCTAATTTTGAGCTACCTTACTTAGATACGGCAGTTTCATTAGGCCAGCTCAAGCCTCAAACTACAAATCTAGCAATAAAATTTTCTGGTGCTCAAGCGGAAAATTTTGAGGATTGGGTTAATCAATAAAATGCGGGGCCGTTGTAAGCACAGAGTGAAGACTTTCAAGGCATTCCCTCATTCAGTGGAATTTGGTGACCTATCTCATTCAAATGAAGCCTTTTCACTCTGTACTATAACTTCGGCTATACGGATAGGGAATTGCAAAATTAGAAAATATCAAATAACAATCCAATTCCTGTCAGTCCAGCCCGCAATAGTGTTCATTCCATTGAAGTTACAGCTAAAACGATACAATAGAACAGGCTGGAATACAGACTATAAATGGTATACACTGATCAAGTTGTAAAGTCAAACTGTTGTAGAAATGGTTTCAATTATTGAATTTAATTCACGTTAATTGATAAGCAATTGGATGAATTTCAAAGAATTCATATAATGATTTCCACAATAGATATTTCAAATAGTACATACAATATCGAGAACAATGAACAAATGAGTAAATCTCTAGAGTAAATTATACCCTCAGTCAACAAAAACAGATACATAAATCTAACAGTAAAATTAAGAAGTCATATTTGACAAAGCAAAAAGTAAAATAATGTAATACTTATAACAAATTTGTCAGTATTTTCAACTTTTCTGAAAATTTATGTTTTTACAGGGAACGTTGGTTATTCAAATCAAACCTTTCCTCGGCAACTCGGTCTAATGTCAACGCATGGTTGGAGCTAAAGGCAGGGCATTAGCTAGGGGCAGATTAAGACTATGCCCAACTAAGTATTGACATTGGATCGACTTCAGTTCCTTATCTGTGTTTTAATTAAGACTGTTGCTGTAGATGGCACGTACCACCAGGAATGAAATAAAAATGCTATTACCATGACACAGTTCACTTATTAACAGTTCACTTATTAACCCCGGTAGAGGTTGTAAAAAAGACCGGTTAACTGGGCACTGGCTTTTCGGTAACGGTTCGCCGTACGCAATGTTGGAACTTAATTGCAAATTTAGAGAAATATGGTTTCGGGTTTTTCGACTTGTGGCAATATTCGGTTTGCCAAAAACGGCCGGATGACCGTTTTTCCGGTTAACCGGTCTTTTCCTGACAATGCACAACAATCAGGTAGAATGAATTATGATAAAATTCGATATGATCCCTATTTTAATCAACGCGTCAACAATCACCAATTACAACACAGAATCCATTTCAATCATATAAGTAATACGGTCTTCTATAACGAAAGTTCTAGTGTTCTACTTAGTACCACCTCCCTCCCACAAGAACGTCTAGCTCTCGGGGTTATCGTCATTTCTGAGTTCTGCCCTCATTCTGGCCCGTCTATTTTGGAACCATATCGTCACGGACCGGGGCGAAACGTTGAGTTCCCGGGCGAGGTCGTCCCGTTCCTTGCCCCTGAAGTACCGGGCCTTGGCGAACGCCTCCTCCAGCTTGTCCAGGTGAGCTTGGGTGAACTCAGTCCTGATCCGACGCAGCTTGTACACTGAGGGAGAGGGGGAGTTACTGCACGCTGCAGTCTCAGGCGGACACGCCCTGTCCGGGGCTTTAAAGGGCTGAATTCTCATCGACATTTTCTATCCAATTGTTTGTTTGAATGATGGGAAGTAAATCCTATTAAGTTTGAAGGTATCATTCCAGAATCTTTGGGATTGATTTTTTTCTTTTTTACAGATTCAAAAGTTAGGGTGCTTTGTTACGCAAGATAGACACGCATTGAAAAGGAATGCCCTCTATGAATGAAGAACAAGCGGTTTATTACAAATTTAACTTCATATAAATCATACATCCTAAATTTGAATATATCTGTAAAAAACTGCACTTTTAACCCGATAAATACTAAGGATACACTCTTTTTCATTTCCAATGCACATGATAAGTCTATAGTTCACTGTTCAGGAAATGTAACATGCATTTCATATTGGATTTCAAGACTTAGACATTGGATACAAAATCTATTACACGTAAATATTAACTAACATTTATGAAAACTTAAATCATCAATTCATGTAAATCATCGAGTATTCATAATATCAAATCATATCTCCTCAGTTCAGAGGTTTAGTCACGGCTGAAAATGACATAAAATGTTTTTCAATGTCCATGCAAATTCTATACTACCGCATCATAAAAACAATTGTTAGGCCTGGTTAGTTGAAAAAATATGGCAAAAAATAATTTATAAGTATTTTCTATAAATCATGTGTCGTCCAAAAAGATTTTATTCAATAAAACGCTGAAGTACCGAAGGGAACAGGAAAGTTCGGAGCCACTGAGGATTACTGAAAACATAAGTCCCCAGCTATCGTTTTTGTTCTTTGCCATGGATCAGTTCGATGTGTCTGATAAGATTCTCCTTCCTTGAGAAGGTTTTATTGCACAGGCTGCACGCGAACTTCTTGACTTTCAGGTGGACTTCTGTCATGTGCCTGTTCAGAGCCCCAATCCGTCCCCGGTAAGCAAATGACACATGGCACCGGGGGCATTTGTACCGGTCTTCTTCCACCTTCCGGAGGCGGTGTCACTGAAGTGATCCAAGAGATAATTGGAACGTACAAAAGGAAAGGACAAGAAAATCATAGTGGTTCTATTTTGTTTCACCCAATCACACACCCTTGTTCATTTAGGACTTTAAGAATCGCAGTTGAACCGCATGATGAATTTGGAAATAATCGAAAGCAATTATCTCAATAGAATACCATCAAACTATTATACTAACTGGACCTTTTAAAGTCTCGAATTAAACGCTCTATCAAAATTAAGCTTATAATTTAAGAGTAGATTGCTTCCAGTTAGGCAAATCTAACAACGAAATTGCATAGTGTTCACGAGTCTCTTAATATAGTCCTGTTGGTTAAATCATTGCAACACTTGACAGGGTGTTCATTGAATGAAAGTTGCGAATCTTGTTAGCAGCAGGACGAATCAGCTGATCTCCTCCATCTTAGCCTTGTGATAACCAAGTTGGTGGGTAATCAAGTTTTCCTTGCGTTTGAACTTCTTGCTGCAGATCAAGCAGGCGTGTTCCTTGCTGAGCGCATGCACCTCCCTGATGTGTCTCTTGAGCACCCACCTCCGGCGACTGCTCCGCCCCTTGTTCGACGTGAAGGGACAGTACGGACAGAGCAGCGGGTCCACTGCTGAAATTAAACCTACATGAACGGTAATGGGGCACTCATCCTAGGGATTATTTTATACCACAAGCAAGTTTGGTATGCGAGGAATGGCCGTGTTTCAGTCGAAGAAGTTTTAGTGTCATAGGTTCCTAACAATAATAAGAATTCGTCTGCAGTCGGGGCCATGATGTTTGCCGAACTATGGCTGTTCATTCATTGAATTCGAGTATAATGGGCTGGATACAGAGGTTTGTGACAAGTTTTCAAATTGTGGCAAATTTTGATCGCATTTTAATCGACAGCACAGTACATGACAGTACAGTAGTGTTCAAAGCCGCGCGCCGATGCTGAGCCGCGCAAACAATTATGGTCCTTTGTTTACATTTTGACGCGAATTGCTAGTTTTCAAAAGATGTACCTTAGTGGTAGAAATTAAGAAGTGTACTATTTAAAGTAGTAAGCGATTTTACTGCCTTAAATAGTACACTAAAAATACAAGTCTTCTTCTACCTACCGTAATTTGTGCAATACCCAAATTTTAGAAAATTTTGTTCAAGTAAAGATTTGTACATCTATGCCTATATTTTCTTTCACACTACAATATCAAGGCATTCTATTTTCTCTCAATACAGGTTCAGAATTTTTTCAGCGATAGCATCACTGCAAACAAAATGAACTTGAAGTTGATATGATAAACAATTATCACTCGATTAAAATTATAGGCATTTCTTCAGCTTCTTCGTCTTCCTGCACATCTTCCATAATCCATATCTTCCATCTCAAGCCCAATAGAACCATTTCGATGTCTTCTTTGATGTTTTCATCAGAAACAAGGCCTTCAAAATTTCAGCGGAATCATCGGCCAATCTTTTTGATCAAACGGAGGCAGTGAAACGTTGCAAAAGAACATGGTGTTGACTCTAGGATGTTCATTGACCCATTTGCTAATCTGTTTCGCAAGAACGCCTAGTTTTACTGTTGTCTATATTCTATAGATCCCAAATAAATTGAATTCAATGGAAAAAATCTGCCCTCTTCTTGTTTTCATATCGGTATTTTGGTTGAAAATTGGTGAAACGACGTGAAATTTAGTCCTAGATTTGCCTGATTTTTGTAGAAATTTTACTGCCTTAATTAGTACACTTCTTAATAAGTACGTCCTTAATAAATACACATCTTAATTTCTACAACTATGGCTGTTCATTCATTGAATTCGAGTATAATGGGCTGGATACAGAGGTTTGTGACAAGTTTTCAAATTGTGGCAAATTTTGATCGCATTTTAATCGACAGCACAGTACATGACAGTACAGTAGTGTTCAAAGCCGCGCGCCGATGCTGAGCCGCGCAAACAATTATGGTCCTTTGTTTACATTTTGACGCGAATTGCTAGTTTTCAAAAGATGTATTTTGCAAGGGCATGCAGGAATCAACAAAGGAATGTGAATTAAACGACTTTACGAACCGAACCCTCGAAAGTTGATGTAAAGAACAAGGTACCCTGGAGAAGACAAAAGAAAAACTTCGGATAGAGTTTCAACTAGAAAGATGGTTTGGTTGGTATCGATCACACGATAACAAGTAGGTAAAAATAACAATGCTCGAAAGATTTAATCCCTATTTCAGAGATTCCCGCCCTGGCCAGGGCGGTAACCCCCCGCGGTAATAAAAAAGACTGGCCAGGGGTATAAGTTAGAGATTTGAGTGTCACAGGGTGATATAATTTCCGTCCTGGCAAGGACAGCAACCCCTGACAGAAAAAAAAAAAAAAAAAAAAAAAACTTGCGTTTGAAAATGGTGAAGGAAGCATCTGAGAGCTTCGAAACCTATCTTAAACGATTCCTCGTCAAATTTTACGTAGGAGTCGACCCCTCTCGAGTGAATGCGTATACCAAAATCTCGAGATATCCTCCCCTCGAACGCATCCTTGCCAGGACACTATACTAACATGAAAAAGTTGGGAATATTTATATACTTACTTACTTACTTACTTACTTACTTATATGGTATAGCTGATAATTTAGGACCAAATTTGAATCGCTGAGATCTCGAGAACCACAAATGGTAGAGCCTTGATCGAGGGCGGGTTTTTTTCAACTAAGATGGGAGAATGTAATAGGCTATGTAGGAAGTTTCATGGATCGATTTTTTTGCTGTTATGACGTCATCAAAATCGATGAAATCACGATTTTTTAGCGAAAAACGTAATTTTGGACCACTTTGAAGCACTGTATCTGAAAAGTTTTCTACCGCGTCATGATTTCCCGACTTATGTAGCATCTAGACCTCGAGATTTAGCCACAAAAGAAGTTTCATGGTGATTGGTGAAAAAATGAGGTCGTGGGGGGCCTCCAAAAATCGAGGATCTTTACTAGGCCAAAATATGGTGACTTTGAGCATCTATATCTCAGTTCACCAACATTGCTCCATCTTTTCCAGGCGAATCAATGTTCTTTCTCAGTCAAATATCAAGGGTAAAAAGTTTCAAGTCTTCCCGATTTAAGGGGAAGGTGTGGTGGCCCTCAAAAACGTAAATTTGAGCCGCGCGAAAAGTCGAAAATTTGGCTAAGTCCAATTTCAGGCCGAATTCCAAAAGTGCAGGGCTGTTGTGCTATACGATAGTGACTGAATCAACATTTTGATTTACTTGGTACTCGAATATAACAAGAAATGGCCCATGGAAATGAAGTGCACGTGAGTTCACGTGGACGTTTTGTAGAAATTAGGCAAATTTGAAATTTGAGTCTTAAGACCGAATTTTCGACTTGATTTGATTGAAGCAAGTCACAATGCAATAGAGAAACATGATTCCAGGTCCATATAACAAATTTTGCACGTGAGTTCACGCGGACGTTTTGTAGAAATTAGGGAAATTACTATTTCAACGATTTTAACGAATGATTTCTATTTTGAACGCCTAATAACGTATGTTTAGATTGCAATAACCTCAAACAATTAAAAAGCGGCGCCCCTGTGACTCTGTGAGGGGGTTGCTATGACGACCGCTTGCGGTTTTGTCTGTGGTATATAATAATAATAATATATAATATATAGCATGATAATTGGGAGCAAATTTAAAACGATGAGATGTCAAGAACGGGAAATGGTAGAGCCATGATCGAGGTCAGGTTTTGTTGATCTAAGATGGGAAAATGTTATAGGCTATAAGAGAAGTTCTGGTGACGTCATTTTCACGTCATTATGACGTCATCAACTTAGCGAAATTTTATTGCTTTTTTTAGCGAAAATAGGCCATTTTGAGCGCATTTTTCACCAAGAAGGAAAGGCGATAGCTCAAAATTTTGAAAAAATTTTTAGTTGGAAATTTAAAGAGCTTTCAGAAAATCATATGGATCATTGGGCTATCTCAATTTTTCATCGAGATATACGCGATTTTCTAAGGTACGGTGAAAAATCAATTTCAAAATTTTAGGAGAAAACTTAAACGAGTGATATGTCACGAACTGCGACATATCTTGAGATGAGACCGGTCAAAGTATGTTGTACTAAGGCGGAATTGTCTTATAGGCTATATGGGAAGTTGGTTTGAGCTTATTTGTGTGCTGTGATGACGTCATCAAAATCGCGTAAAACCACTAAAATAGCGTATTTTTGTAATAGAACGCTATTTTGCGCTACTTTACATCTCCAACTCATAGAGTTTTCATCGGATTATGGGTCCGAATAGCGGGGGTCCGAATAACGGGGTTCCGAATAATCGGGGGTCCGAATAACGGGGGTCCGAATAATGGGGGGTTGAATAACGTTTATCCAAATAACTGGGGTCCGAATAACGGGGTCCAAATAACGGGGGTTTCTCCATGTCTCGAATAACGGGGAAATATACGATGGACTAGTGAAGCACGTGAGTTCACGCGGACGTTTTGTAGAAATTAGGGGATTTGAAGAAATTGATATTTACGCAGGATTTTCGACTTGATTATGTTGAAATGAGTTTAAATACGACTAATGCACATGAAATCAGATCTGGTTGCCATATTTATGCACGTGATTACACACAGACGTTTTGTAGAAATTAGGGGATTTGAAGAAATTGATATTTACACGGGATTTTCGACTTGGTTACGTTGAAATGAGTTCAAATACGACTAATGCACGTGAAATTAGATCTAGTTGCTATATTCCAGCACGTGAGTTCACGTGGACGATTTGTAGAAATTAAGAAATATATCAATTCTAGTAATTCCAAGTTAGAATAACGTAGTTTTGGACTTCGTCAGGGTGAGTTATGTGGGTTAGACTTGCGTGTGGGCTAGTAACGTGGGTTCGGACTACGTGAGGGCAAGTTACGTGGGTCCAAACTGCCTTTGGGCAAGTAACATGGGTTCAAACTACATACATCTGTCACGATATCACCACAAAACCGTTGGACGGTTGGTTAAGTAACCCCCGCAGGTTTGGATGTGACAACGAGCTTGAATAACAATATCGAGGCGCTATCTGATGGTATTTTGATAACCTCTTTCACAGTGGGTGGGAAATCACAAGTTAGAATGAAATGCCTTGAGCAAATACATATCGTAAACAACGACCCACTGACAAGATACAACGAAGTTTAATGATAGATATTCAGGATAAAAATGTGCTCCCTTTTCATATTTCATTAAACTGGATCAAATACGATTTCTATTGACGCAATGCCATTTAAGCAAAAGAAATAAAAAATATCATTCATCATGTACAGCGAAAGAAATGATGAAAGATGACGTTTCCAATTAATTAGAAGACCAAACAAACCTCAAACAATTAAATATTGAATCGATACAAATGCTAAATCGATATTCTTTAATACACTTTAATATTGCACTTCACAGAGCAAATAAGTCATACCAAATTTTTAGGCCCTATGCATTCTAACCTACCCTAGGATGACCGATGCAAGGCTTTTCGCAGCTTATCACTGCTAATTTTGAGCTACCTTACTTAGATACGGCAGTTTCATTAGGCCAGCTCAAGCCTCAAACTACAAATCCTAGCAATAAAATTTTCTGGTGCTCAAGCGGAAAATTTTGAGGATTGGGTTAATCAATAAAATGCGGGGCCGTTGTAAGCACAGAGTGAAGACTTTCAAGGCATTCCCTCATTCAGTGGAATTTGGTGACCTATCTCATTCAAATGAAGCCTTTTCACTCTGTACTATAACTTCGGCTATACGGATAGGGAATTGCAAAATTAGAAAAATATCAAATAACAATCCAATTCCTGTCAGTCCAGCCCGCAATAGTGTTCATTCCATTGAAGTTACAGCTAAAACGATACAATAGAACGGGCTGGAATACAGACTATAAATGGTATACACTGATCAAGTTGTAAAGTCAAACTGTTGTAGAAATGGTTTCAATTATTGAATTTAATTCACGTTAATTGATAAGCAATTGGATGAATTTCAAAGAATTCATAACATATTTATCCTTCATTCTAGCCCATTTAAAACTTTGCAACTTGATCAGTGGGAGTTAATAGTGTAAATTTCAAATATTTGCAGCAAAGCCTCCAAGTTAAATTGACATTCAGAACATTGAACATGGAACTTCTGAACGAAACGTCGAAACAAGGACAGGTTTTATTAGTAAGACGGGAACGATGTACATTGGTGCAATTTTACACCAGCACACAAATAAAACTATATTACCATGATAATAATCTAACTCAGACAGAGACATTTATATTAATGATTGGCTCTCTTATACACCTACACTGTACACTGATTTAGTAGTAAATGGTGCGAATATGTAAAAGGATAAATTGGAAAGAACCTGAATTATAAAATGTAGGTATTTCATGCCAAACTATTACAAATACTTTTGATGGAATGTACAATCCATGATGATTTGACTTAAAAAACTGAAATTACCCGATTTAAAGTATAGGATTACTTGTACATCACATCTAGAACTGCAGTGTATCATTTAGGTAGAAGCTTCTTGTCCATCCTCATCCTTAACACGGCTACCCGCATCGAATCCTCCTGCATCTTGGTCCTGCACAACTCATCGAACTGCTTGAGAGTCAGATCGTCCTTAATAACGAGCCCATACACCGCTTTGAACACCTCGGAGTCCACGATCATGAGCTCGGCTATGTGCCGTTGTCGGTGGAAGGTACGAGCCAGGATTCCCGCAGAAACACACGATTTGTTCAGGTTCTGGGAGCTTTGGTAGCAACTCAGAACTGTTTTGTACTCCGTTACCAGTTTCTCAAGGTCATAAAGATCACGGATGTTAACTCGACTTCGGTACTGTTTTCTTTTGGAGAGGTACGGCGAGACAGCTGAGGCGAGAATTGACATCACTCACTCAAATACGATCAAATTTCATGCAGTGCCCCTTAATGTTCCCAGCAATTTAGATCAATTATTGCAGCATTTCGATTTATCAGAACATGATTGAAGTCATTTGAGATAAGAGCAATAACAAATAATCTTCCTGTTGTTTTGATCGACATTTCGACAATAAGATAAATAACGCTTTTTAGGCATTTTAACACTTGGAGTAGATTAACAATTTACCCTCTCACCACATACATTTTACAATCCAAATTTTATCACAAATAGTTGTATGCGCTATAGACAAGTACAGAGAAAAATGCAGTTCTTTAAATGTGATGAGACTTCTTGGATGTATATGAACGACTTTGAATAATTTAAACAGATGGAGTTGTAGCTGTGTCACATCATTGATTTTCTGAATAATCTGTACATTTAGTACATGTCCATGTACTATGTATCTTGCAGCCCGCACACACTCACACTGCACACCACTCCAAGTACACGCTATATAACACTGCCTTGTACATACCTGTTAACGCTCCGACAGGAACACACACACACTTACACGCAGTACCTCATTAGGCCACTTTAATGAGGTCTACACGTTGGGATGCAGTATCATTCGCCCTATATGGCATAATCTACCCGACTATTGGAACATGGGGGAGGGTTGCGCGGGTAAAATAGGCACTTTGACAGCGTCAGTTGGCGACTTAAACCCTGATAATGACGTCACCTTACAGTGCCTATCATTCGTTGGGGACCCACACCACCCATTACATGAAGGGCACACTGACATCTGGCCCTCAGAGTGTGTTTCAGGGGCTACACCACTATTACTCCTGACATAACGATACTCCGTCTGAAGTGCCTGACATTTCATATGTAGGAGGAAGGAGGAAGGGAGGGTAATTTGATTGTTCTGCTGCTGTTGACAGATCTTGTAGCGATGTGTCAGGGAGGTATCACCAAGGCTGTGCAGTATACACACACTACATCTGGTAGTCTGGTAAAGTCTCTCATGACATGAGGTGTCCAGTTCATTGTTTAATACATAGTCACTATGCGTACAAAGCCACTGTGAACTTATATAATCAAGAGGCGTTTACAACTTTAAGATATAATTATCTGGGGTTCAACGGTGGAGCAATGTTGATTTTTGAGCCGTTTTTTCCAGTTAATTGAATTATTTTAATGTAATACATTTTCACTATAGTTGTACAAACATCTACATGTTCTCATGTTGCAGCATATCAAAAATGATAGGCATTTACAACATAAAGATATAATTAAAACCGCCTATCAAATGAAAAAGTCGTAACCACACCGAATCTTTTGAGAATTAAAATTAGCTTGAAATAACAAAAGCAAATTTTTACACAATTATAGATTGGCCAGAAAAAAGTAAGGCTCAAAGCTGGTCACAATTTTATATAAGAAATGTTTTGAAATGGTGAAGGATTTTCCATAAATTAAGCCGGGGAAAAAACCCCCTGTCCCCGGCTCCTGCTCCACCCATGCTGGGGTTACGAATTTTTTGAGGATTAAAATTAGATCTGAGTGGGGTCCGAATGTCAAAATGCGCAATCCAGAAATGTATGGTGAACTTGCAAGATTTTCTGTTGAAATCAAAAGTTAGAAATTAACAAAAACCAAAATCTACAATGGAGAATATCGAATATGAGTATTTAATAGAATAAAATTCCTAAAAATGAGAGTAGTCCTTAAAAATGAAATTTGGCAAAATATGCCTGTGCTATTGTGCTAAGGTAGCTTCATAGTCGCGTGATCAATTTGCTGTTGTCATGACCTCAGTATCTTATCTCAAAGTTGTAAGTTGATAACGTTCACCCGGTTGTTGTCGTGATATAAAATGACGAGAGGGCCCTGAAAATCATGGTCAGGTGACCTGGTCACGGGTTACCTGCCGCTACAATGCATATTTATGGTGGTGACACCCCATGAGTGTCACGTGGAAAGCATCGCAAACCAAGTTTTTGTGCAGCACGTAAAATTCAAGAAAAGGTATGATAATTTATGTCGTTAATTTATGATTTTGGTTACTTATTTTTGAAAAATTCATGAATCATCACAATGGACACATTTCTCTTTTGTTTGTGCATATGGTCCATAGTCATAAATAAGTGAGAGACTTCGCTTTTCTGATTTTTGAATTTTGACTGAGATTATTTTGTGTTAGCACTAAGCAAGTAAGGGAGAGGTTTTCAAGGTTTTCACGGTTTGTGGAATAAGAACCACAGATCATGAAAATCGTTATAGTATGGTTACAAATAATCTTCGTTGGTGCGACATACTATACCGATAGCTTTGAGACGGGGTCTGTAAACGTGGATATTAAAAAGTCTTTTGACTCCCTTGACTCCATCGAAGTGGTTGAATGTAGGTTTGTTGTTGTACGGGGCTACATAAAGGAGCGATGTCTGTTGGGCAATGGTTACTGGTACTTCAAGTGTCCTTTCTCTCACCATTTCTACGTAGTTACTGACATTAGCTGGAAGGATATATCTTATTCCCTTATCTGCCCTGGAGACCCGTCCTTTTACCAGTCATGTGGGCACGATGAGTGGCCATCCAGTAACATTGTCATCCACCCAGGAGAGGGGTGTTTGTGGAGACATACTGTGTCACAAGCTACAAGTAGGAGAAGAAACGGTGCTTGGTGGTTCGAATGTAACTCTAGAACAAAGCAAATCTCAATTCAGATGTGATGGAAGAGTTGACTGTCTGAACACTTTGGGTGGTGTTTCTGCAGTGGATGAAAGACTCTGTACTAATCACACTGCAGTAGTAAGTACGGTCCATTGTGGACCATGTCCTGGTATGGAGGATGGTCAGAGGGTCCCCACAACATCATTATGTGACAAGATCTGTGATTGTGGAGATTGCTATGATGAGGCAAGATGCAGCGAAGGGAATCGCACAATTTCCGGAATGACCTGTAGAGTTGGGAATTATTTTTCCCGACGGAAGTGTCGCGGTCCATATGAGTATATTCCACCTTTCTACATCTGTGATGGATTATATGATTGTTTAAACGGAAGAGACGAGCTGGGATGCGATCCTAATGATACCTGCGATAGTTGGCTTTTGCATTCTCAAAGGCTATTGCATCCTCAAAGCAAATGCTCAACTCCTAACAGATCGAAGAAACACTTTGCCTATCAGGTTTGCTTTGATAATCGAGATCAAATGAACTGCACAAATTCTCCGATAAGTCCTCTCATTTGCAATGTAAATGGGTACCCGACCACCATTTCTGAGTACGTAATATGTGAGGATAAAAACGTGTGTGACGACAATATTGACAACAAATGTGTGTCTTTCAGCAATTACTGTGAAGTACACAAGCATCAGCTGTGTGATGAAATAAGCAACTGTGCAGACAGTGCCGACGAAACGGCATTAGTATGCAATAGCATGGTACCATCTGCAGAAGCAACTTGTGCCCGGAGATTTTCATACTCCAAACATGATATGCTCGTACCTTTGTCTTGGGTGATGGATGGGGTATGGGACTGTATGGATGGGTTTGATGAAGACGCAAATAAGTGGTTAAGGCATTGTGGCACTGGTGATAAAGCTTTTTATTCCTTCAAGAAACAAGAGTCCTGCAATAGGATACCATCCTTGAGGTGTCCACAGTCTGATAACTATCTCCTCGTAGACAATTTGTGTGAAGATTTTTCAAATTGTGATCGGGTTTTATGTAAAAGGTCAAGATGGCAATATAGAATTTCCAGCCAAACTGACGCTTCAACATTTAGGATATTTTCCAGGCGGGCATTCTTTTGCCATCCTGGACTCGGAAGTCTAGAGCGCTCCATTGGAACATGTGTTAAGAGTGTACTGACGAAGGAACCGACAATTTATGGCGTGACAGATTCTGCCATCATTCTCAGCCCTAAATACGCCAGTCAAGTTAATTGTTATAGCGTTTATGGGGAGCTTTATTTGCATCTTGCATGTAAAAAGCTATGTAGCCATCACATTGAGTGCCCAATAGATCTGAAGCCCTTGAATCAAACATCTTGTTATCTGAACGAGCTAAGGCTTCTCACTATAACGGGAAACAAGGAGTTGTCTGTGGCCTTCAAGGAACGTGACAGATCTTTAGGACAAAATGTATTTGAATGCGCTAATAGTTTTTGCATACCATATGAAAAAGTTTGCAACTTGAACGATGACTGTGGTGATTCTTCAGATGAAGATAACTGCTTCAATAACTTCAAATGTCTTGATTCAGGCGAATACATTGCTGTAGGTAAAAAGTGTGACGGGGTATTTGATTGTTTGGACTACAGTGATGAATGCAATACTGATTGCGACAACCAAGTCAAAATATTTGCAAACAATACTATGTTCACTCTGGCGTGTGTTTTTGGTATCATCTCGACAGTTTGTAATTTTTGTGTCATATATAGGGGCGTAAAGACGTATTCCTCCTTGAAAACAGCCACAGCTATGATTAATGAGCTGTTTGTGCTTGTGGTGTCATCTGGTGACCTATTACAAGGTGTTTTCATCCTGTTAGTTGCAATCTCTGACACATATCTCAACAAGAGCACCTGTAAAACTCAGTTTGAGTGGGTGACTAGTCACCTATGTACAGGGTTGGGAGTAATTTCAACTCTAGGATCTCTTGTTTCTCTGTACTCGATGACTGTCTTAAGCGTCTATCGGGCACATGGTGCAAAATCAATGAAAATTTCACGAAGGACACTGACGAATAGGAGCAAGACTGCCGTTGTTGTGTGCATTGGTACAATATACTTTGTTGCAGCTGTGGTATCTGTTATCCCGCTATCTCCTTACTTTGAGTCATTTTTTGTCCACTCCATAAAATACGACAACAACCCTCTATTTGTTGGAATTCTGGATAAAGATCACCTTACTTTGGTGATTGAAGCTTACTATGGGAGAATGTCAAAACATGGATTTTCCTGGAATTCCATCGGCATCTTAGTGAATGATATGTTCATCAATGTTGATGTTTTTGGTGAGAAGATAGGCTTCTATGGAAGTAATGGTTTTTGTTTGTTCAATTACTTCATAGAAGCTGAGAATACTCAAATTTGGTTTTCGGGCACTGTCCTGACTATTAACGTCGTTTGTGTGACCATCATAACCATCAGTTCTGCTTCCCTTGTCATATTAACGGTCAACAGTTCCAAGGTAGCTGGACAAAACAACGAGGTTTTGTTAGCAAGGAATAAGAAAATCCAACGCAAGTTATCAACCATAATCGTAACAGATGTAATATCTTGGGTCTCCTTCTTCCTCGTTTGGCTTGTTCACATTCTGGACCTGTCAAACACTTCCAGTTGGCATTCTCTCTTCAGTGTCATCATTCTGCCAGCAAACTCTATCATCAATCCGCTGCTAATACTTGAAGAGGATATTCTAGGAGCGTTCAGTGACTTAACTCTCCACCTCGTAACCTTTACCAGGAAGCTACTTCGAATGAATAAGAAAACAGTAAATGAATTACAAATGAATGACATGTCTACAAATCCCAGTGGTCAAGAATGAAGAATATGCGACTTTTTCCCTTTGTAAAACAGAAAGGCGATGGAGGAGGAACTTTTTTCGGGACTTAAAGATTGTAAGATTGCTGAAAGTTGAGCCAGTCCTTGCCAAGTTTCCGTATCCTTTACCAGAGACCTTTTACAGCTTCGACTTATTATTCCTCGCCCTCTTACCACGCTAACGCGCAGGTGGGACCTTTTAATCCACCAAGACCATCAATGCTCTCGAAGCCTTCCACACCTCCTTCAATAGCCTGGAGACAGAGGTAATAGGTATCAGAGTACACTCTCCCTCAACCAGACGGACTATAGGAATTGGGTATAATTATACTCAAATCGTGTGTCATTATAATATATTGCATTATACTACTTAGTATATATTTCTTAATTTAATTTTACAAAACACCTCTTCCATTTCTATACAAGTGAGGGATAAAAGGGCGGGGTAAAAGTCGTACTTGAACCTTAGGGCCGGGGGGGGGGGTAAAGGGAGGGGATAAAAGTGGGGTGGGAGTAGAGGTCGCATACTCATGTCTCATTCTAGTTGCTGCTGACACCTAAAAGGTGTGGAAACAAATATCAAGAAGGTTTACTCTTTATCACATTGACCGTCCCGGCGTCCCCGGTCAACAATGAATCAGAAATTTTTGAATTTTACGATGCGTTCATTGCAATGGGAGCCAGTAAACAGTAATAAGACTTAATTCTAACTACAAAATCAAACGAGTTGACTTAATTCTTTAATTCATAACATGAATTTATCTACATTTCAAGCTAATACGTATGTCAAATGTCTGCATCTTCAGACCATGTCACACATGTGCTGGTATCTGTAGATCTTCAGACCATGTCACACATGTGCTGGTGTCTGCATCTTCAGACCATGTCACACATGTGCTGGTATCTGTAGATCTTCAGACCATGTCACACATGTGCTGGTGTCTGCATCTTCAGACCATGTCACACATGTGCTGGTGTCTGCACTTGCCATTGTCACACCTCACTGTCCCCCGTGGACACTTGCCCCCCAAATCCTCCGCTTTGTCACACAGCTCACAGGTCTTCCTACAGAGACTGTGTATGTAGAGAGTCGAAATAGTTGCTCTGTAACAAATTGACAGACCTTTCCTACGGATTTTCTTGCAGTACTTGGGGTCTCTATCATAGCACGCCGGCCCAGGGCCCAGAGGGGCTCGATAACGGACCGGTGTGTCTGGGTTAGAGTCCGTGCTGCCGGTGGCTTCCAGCACAGGGATATAGCTATCCATGTAGAGGAGACAGTTGTCATGGTTACGAGCTAGTCTCAGGAAACCCCTGTCTCCCCACTCCTCGCCCCACGAGTTCTTAGCCAGGATGAAGAGCTCGGTGTAACCTACCAGAGTCAGAGCGTGGTTAGCTTCGTCCTGACACGAGGTATCCCTCATGACAGATCCATCGTACACGAAGAACCTGTCCGTCACCTCGATGCTGCTCACTACTGCACCTTGCTGCAGCACAGCTACGTGGGCATCCTCCGTTTGCTTCACCTGCCTCATTTTCTTCACTTTGAAAGCCACCATCCCGTCCGGAGTGGAGCTAGCTCGGCACTCCCCGTCCTTTGCCTTGTACTCCATGTCCTTCTCAGCAGCTAGCCGTCCCCCGTTATCCACGCTCCAGGAGTACGCTAGAGCGTAGTGACCGCCCTGACACCCGTCATTCTTTGGATAGGTACAATCCAGCAACTCCTGCTCCGAGAACCTCCGGAGCACCCCTGACTTAATCTTATACCACGTTTCCAGGGCCCCAACGGCCCCAAAGGCCCAACATGATCCACAACCTTTCTGATCTTTAACTTCGGTAACGTACTGTTTGTTGGTCCACAGAACTCTAGCAGGAGGTGGGGTAGCAGACGACTGTAATTCAGGGACGGATCTGATCTTCCTGACACCGTTTTCAGACAAAACGTTGGTCAAATTGAGTCCTAGGTGAGTCTGCCTCTCCTCCTGTGTCATGACAGAAAATGAGTTCACCCCGTAGTGCCCAGTGTCCTCCTGATCGTCATTGTAATCCGCAACATGCCGGACTGACTCCAGGAACAGCCTAAACCTCAACCTGTCTTCCTTGGGTAGGTACTTGTAGTGGTGCGACTCTTTAAACTCAGCGTAGTACTGAAACGAGGCCCGGGGCGACTTGAGTACTGTCCTCAGTGGATCCTCAGCTACAGCCACCGTTAGTATAATAACAAAGATAAACATCTCAAGACGTGTTGTGATCGTAATAGCAAATGAAAAGATAGCGTCTGAAAGTAAATGCTTAAAATAGGATGAACAGATGGTAGACAAAGGGAGAAAATCACAGGATTATTATCTGATTTGGATGTGGAATGGAATGGAGAGTTAATTAAAGTAACAAATTCAGTTATTAATTATCTTATTACAATTGTAAAACAGAACTTCGCGATTCTATCGAAACAATGCCATTAACTCATCATCTGGACGACACAGAAACAGATGGCTCGGAATTTACTCTAACTTCAAATGAAGGCAACATTTGCTCATTTGGGACACACAGCCACATCAGATCCTTTTGACAAAGTACCATCCAAGGCAACTTTCGTTAGACGAATTCATCTCACACACATTTCATTCCCTACAATGCATTTTTTACGATAAAAACGTAATTGGGGAGAGGAAAATTACCTATTACCACGTTACATTAGCTATCTTAACTACTGGGACGGAACATTCCAGTAAAGGTTGGTTTAATCTATCCGAGCTAACACATTTAGCACAGATCGGTGTTATGTTTTCCTGTAGACTCGACTGTGGTGTTTCAAATATTGACTGAATTAATTGGAAGAAACGATAGCGTGTAACAACAAACATGAACATTGGACAATTAAAACTACACTCACAGTCAATATGGCAAAATTATAAGACACTTAGGTAACGAGGCAATATTATTTCATTAGCTTTACTGCAAATAGTTGATATTTAACACAAAATGTATAAACAAATAAATATACTTGGAATCCAGCGGCCTTCAATGCTAAGTAATCAAATCGTTTAACTTACTTACTTGCAATTTTCTGACCCAGTCTAAATTTTGTTTTAAGTTTTTGGCGCGTTCTCAAGTTTCACGCGCCTTTTCAGGAGACACTTCCCTGGAGCCCCTTTAAGATTTAGGTAGAAGTCCCATGGCTTTCCTCAGTTCCCGAGCTCTTTGAGCAAGCGGTTGCTCGGCCATCTTCCGCTTACACAGTTCATCAAACTGCTTGCCGTTCATGTCCTGCTCTAACGCTATTTGGTGCACTTCTTTAAACGCTTCCTCGTCCAGTATTCGTAGCTCAGCGATGTGTTTCTTACGGTAGAGGGTGCGGTGAGAGAGTCCGAGAGACGCGCACGACAACTTGATGCTGGAGCAGCTCTGGAAGAGTTCCACCACATCCCGGTAGTTCCGGGTGATGGTCTCCAAGTCCGCCGGGTGCCGGATGTTGAGCCGATAACTCGGCCGTTTTCTTTTGGGACTTCGGAAACCAGAATCGCCAGATGTTCCCTCGAATGCAGGTCCCACTGAAGCGAGAGACACTCGTAGCTTATTAGCGAGAATTTATTGGGGAGAGCGGCCGTGTGGTAGATCAAACATGCGGATCCACTTATTTTTGTCACATGGGTGAGCAAAATAGGCGTATCACACATTTTCAATGAGATTTAAACAGGGGTATTATTAATTAAGGAAAAGGAAACTCCCACTTGATAAAGGAACACGAACATTGACAATGATAATATTAAAGAACGACAAGTGCTAAGAGATTTTGCGATGATGCTCAAATTGCACATTGTTGTAACATTGAAAGAAAATGCAATAGGCTTTGATTTGAGTTGGTCTTATTTGAATTTTAATTAATTGTAATTGTAATTGGCTCAATTGACTCCTTATTCGAGCGCAATATTTCGTTGAGAACGAAGCTTTTGGTTGATGACTGGAAAGCAATAATGAATACATAATTTCACATGAACTGCAGATGTAAAACATCTGTAAGTAAAATATTTGGATGTCTTGATATCGCAAATTCGTTGGTTTCAATAGAATGCAATAAGAATGCAATATCATATTTCGTAGGAAGACCCCAAAGTAATTAGCATGCTGCCGCTGGATTCTAAGCTAGAATTGGAAAGTTTTACTTACTTGATTTCGAGTTCAAGGATGCTTCTGTGATGTTCTTTCTGAAATGGATTAAAGCATCAAAATATAGAATGCTTTTGTAGTTTCAATTGTACGAGAGACACGTTAAGGAGAGGCAACTTCTTCTCTTATCATCCATGATACTTGAAGATAAACCAAAGAATAATCCACGAATAATCAGAGTTGGAACCTAAATACACGATCTTAAAGTTCGGTACTCACATTATACTTTCAGATAAGTCATTAATGGTAAGTGAAGAAGATCCAGGCCCATCTCCGGTGTTCATACTGCCCACCATGGAAAGTGGATTATTTGATCCCCGGTCAAGGAACGATGGAGGCAGACTGGAGGGCGTGGCGGTCGGTACGAAATTCTGTAAACTACTGGTTGCAAATATGTTCGATGAATCTTCCTTTGGCGAATCTTCAATTTCTTCCTTGATATCGATAAGTTCTGCGATTGCTTGTTCCGTTTTGATAGCGATTTCCTTGGGGTCAGCATCGGCAACTGGTTGCTGTACAGCGGGTACCGAGGTGGGAATGTCTTGTGAGGGTTGGGCAGAGGTAGGGATGAGAACAACGGGCACGTTGGGCGGGAAAGCTATGCTGTTCAGTGACTCGGAGAACAGGGAGTTAGTGCTGGGGCGTGGCGAGGGCTACGTTAGGGGGAGGTGCGGTGGGCGGCACTTCGTTTAACAACTGCTGGTGAGGTAGCTGCTACCACTGATGAGGTGGGGTGGTCTGGTTGGATAACGGAGGACTGGGCTGGTATCATGGCAGGCTGGAGTGAGGGGGAGGTTAGAGTCAGAGCAGTGGTGTCCGGAACTTTGTCAGGTTTGGAGACTGTGCTTTTGTACGCTGGCTGGGCTTTGAGGGTGGGGAATGCAATGGCGGATTCTTGCTTAGAGCTGTTCTGGGCGTTTGTTATCTCTTGGTTAATCTGCTCCAACTCTTCCGCCAGAGGTGTAGATATAGGAAGCGTATCAACGTCCATAACAGCTGAAAAGATTGCAATGTTAGTATATATCAGTGTTTCTTTCTTATCAGGATGAATGATTATTCAGCCGTTTTTCGGTCCAGCTATAGAGGTATCAGTAATTGCAAAACATGTTAAAGAAAATTCAGCACCAAACACAAACATTTTATGTCCCTTACCTGGTAGAGTTGTAGATAGGAGGGAAGGGTTATCAGGAGAATGTGCGTCTCTGTCATCAACATCCACACTAGCATCAGACACAGCTTCTATTACTGGGGCTAAGTGCTGGACTGAAACAAAACACGACTTTTAAAAACGATACAGCAAGGACTGGAAATCAAGGGGTTATACTTCTAAGCGCATATTGGGGCGAAAGCATTGAGGAAGCTATGAGTACAAATTTTCCGGGTGCTATTAGAAATTTACGGTTCATCTTAAAATGAACCGGACCACATATTTCAAATATCGTAGGATACCCACCAATAGAAATGACTCTGACTGCTGTATCCAGTAGAAACATAAGAAACTCATTATCGCTCTTCTGGTTAAAGTGAAACTCGTGTTTCTGTTTTATGTAGAAGTTGTGAACATCAGGGTTGTAATAAATAGGGAAGGGACCAACAGCAGATGCCATGGCTGGTTAAAAACTAAACTCTAATCTGATGAGAGAATGTTAGATTGACTGTTACTGAAAGAAGAGTACACACTAAAGACGTGATATTCAGTATTTTAATTTAAAAATGGTTTCAAATAGATTTAACGAAGTGGATGAACAAAAAAGGGCTGCATCAGCAAACCATTCATGGCTCTAGGGGTTCAGAAGCAGATGAAAAATAATAAAATACACTTATCCACTTTTAAGGTTAAATGATTAACCTTGTGGCGTTCATTTTTTTGCATAAATGCACTATTGAATTGAGGCATCAAACGGTAAAATTGCCAATTGGCACTGACTGGTAAAACATCAACACAAAACTGATATTTCTACAAAATGATTTAACGTTGATCAAGACAAAGCTCAGAGCAGTATGGCGTAAAACAGGAACCAAACATTTGTCATTGTTATTATGCATTCAAGAGATTCGCAGTTCAAAACGCAGTGGCAAATGTTTGAGAAGTTCAATGTTGTACAAAGCGCAAAATATCCAACGCGATTATTCACTTTCAGTTTTTTTTACTGCTTGAAAATCTCAATCCTTAATGCGCGGCGCAGATACAAAATATTTATCTTCCGACTTCGACACTTCGTTGCCTCCACCCTCACGCCCATGGTGCACAACGAGGAGGTCAAGCAACGCCTGACAAGCGCAACATGAATTTAAAATATTTGACGTTTATCCATAATTTTACCGTACATCCATGATTCCCCAGGAGCTTGCCGCGCCGCGCACTCCGTGCGCGTAACCAGGGTCCTGGTTAGGGCAACCTTCACCTTGTTCGCGTTCGGCGGGCGCGCGCGCGTCACTGAAATAATGGACAGACAACGGCCGACGCCTGCGCCTGACAAGTTTATAGGTTACTTATGCCCGGCGCCCGCATAGTTGCGATTCCTTGAAGCTGCACACGCGCGGCAACGCGAACAAGGGTACAGGTGTTTAGCAAGCCAGTATGCCAGGAAAGTGTGAAGGGAAGCAGATATAAACGTTTTATTAAATGGCGAAATCATCAATGATATTGTAACATGGCAATTTTCGATAAAACAAATTCAATGTAACATAGATAATCTATTTAGTTTGCGGACGAATTCATAAATTCAGTTTCAGTACTTCGTTATAATCAAAACCCCAAAACCATTCCCTGAGCCACAATGGTAAAAATATAACAATCAAGGTAATAAATAGTTTTCTAAAACATTGCTATACAGTTTACAATCATACATGCCGGCATGCTGGTGTCAATTACAATTTGAATTCAATAACAATGAATAAATCACAAAACAAAACTTGACTTAAAATAGTGTGATAATAATATTGGTGATCCTGCACCAAATTATCTGTACAATTATCATATTATTAACAATAAGCGGACATTTAAAATACATAAATTAATAAGTTTATTCAGTAAAATTTTATCAACAATTGGGTGGATTTCGAATGCTTGATGTTGCAGTGATACTGTACCTTCTTCCGAGACCTAGAGTAAGTCATTGGAATCGTTGTAATGAAAAGGAAATGAACTATTTCACGCTAAATTATCAACATTAAATAACACAAAATAATATATCACCAAAAATCCATCTCTCGATGAAATGATCATCATAATTATTACCCATATATAATGCTGCTAAATTGATGAAAATATAAAATTTGCGCTGATGGATTCAATCAAAATTATTTTTCCATCAATGAATTCTGACAGTAATTTAAAATTTACTCTAAATGAAATTGAAATAGAAATCATAAATTGGCAAGTGACTACTCATCAAAGGATGCTAAATTAAAAACAGGTTATTGTGATGTCAATGAAGTTAGAGTTTAGACAATTATGGTGATGTGAATCAAAGTGCTATAATACTTGAATTGCTGATTTATCGGAATTTATCATACAAATTGACAATAAAATATCTCTAACGCCTCATTGGGGGGGGGGGGTCACAATAATAATATGAAGGTACCTGGGTGATGTTACTCGATAAATCTCAGAATTTCAAGATAATAACCTTATGAATCTCCTACTTGTTATTATTAACGTTGCCTAAAATGGTCAAAAATCCTTCTCAACACATTCTTAGATCATACCAGTGAAGTACACAAATTAAATAACATCTATATCATCTAAATCCTGGAAGAACATTCTTAGAACCACTTGTTCTGTTCCTTTGCCTTCATATGCAGGAGATGAGAGGCTGAAGCAAAGTTTTCCGCGTCCACCTTCATTTGTTCCGTTTTCTGGGACAGTTCATTGAGCTTCTCATGACGCTCGTTGAGGGCCTCCTTGACCTTGTTCACCTCGTTGCTAGCCCCCTCCACAGCATCGTATCGTCTGAGTATCTTCTCTGTGAGACCGGGGGAGGCAGGCCCACTGCCAGCTCCGAACAACTCCTCCCTGTCCACTGAATTCCTCCTCAGGATCATGTTGAGGAAGCCCTTCCTAGGTGGCTCAGGGGGTTCCCGCATAGTGAAGACCATGGGCAGCGACTCAGGAAGCAACAGGTCGTTCCTGTTAACCAATGACATGGCTTGGAGCTCTGTGGGCGAGCAGAGGTACATGCTGTGCCCATTGGGGGACGAAGTGAACGTTCTCAGACTCCTTGAGTCCTTGGCATCAAACCAGGGAACATTGAGGAGGGGCTTGAGTTGGGGCAGACTGTAGAAGGAGAGGTATCCCATGATGCTGACACACGCAATGCACACTCCCCAGCCCTCCAACTCCAGCACCTGACTCTTCAGATAGTAGGTGTTGTCAAAGACCTTCTGCCGCGCGTAACTGTTCTGCGAGGGTAGTTTTAGGGTGAGGATGCTCTTCTCTGCAGCTACTACCAGGTAGTCGTTGGTCTGTAAGTCACTCTCACTGCTCACCACATCCCGTTCTCGCTTCTTTAACTTGCCCTTCTTCTTCCTGGTTTCGTCCTGCCACACTGCCGAGGGAGGCACCACTGCGTTACCCTCGTTATCCAGAGCACTGATACTGATGATGGGAGATTTGAGGAAGGCGGGGCTGCCCTATCCCTATCTGGCAGGGGATCTTGGTGCGGTGCTCGCCCGGCGGAATGTTGATGGTTTGGGAGAGCAGAGCGCCGCTGTAGCTCCCAATCCACAGGGTGGGGTTGCGGCGCGGGGCGCTGATGTTCCCCGCGATGTCTTTGTCCGTGAAGCTCTCGACGAAGCAAAGCCGCTGCACCAGGAAATTCTCCACGTAGCTCTCAGCCCCCGTCACATCGGAGTCACTGGTGATCGAGTTAGGGGAGTTGGGGGAGTCTATACTCCCCCCGCTGCCCTGCTTCCGCGCTTTCTTGTGAGAGTTGAGGCTGGTGGGCGACTCAGCCACCTTATCACGCCGAATGATACTCAGCATCTTCCCACGCTGGGTTCCCTTCCTCGCACGCAGATTCTCCTCTTCGGGACCCGTAAACGATCCCAGCTTAGCTATCTTCAGTTTTTTGCTCTTACTATTCGAATTCTTGAACCCCAGAGGCAGCTTCATGTTAGGATAGCACACGTTTAACAGATCAGAGTTAGCGGCAGACCAGAGTAAAGTTTTCTGTATGTAATCTACGATTACAGCACCCAGAGAGTTACCAAAGGCTACCAGTCCCCAGGCTGAAGATAGCTCTACACAGGTTATCTGACCAGGGTTCTCATTGGTATGGGCCACACATTGGACTCCCAGGAGAACCTGTGAAGGGGAGAGTTATTGTCAATGTCATAGAAATGAGGAGGTTGGAATCAGTTATCAGGATTACTAACTATGAGTATGTGTGAACAAAATCGTAGATAAACAGGAAAGAATTAACACAAGTTATCATTTCCATTTATAACCATTAACCATTCACATGGCTTTAAAATTTCCGAGTTGTAAATGAATCGAGTTTAAATCTGATACAGAAATCAAAGAAGATAACCTGAAAGCCAGGGTGAAGTTTGATTTCCCCCGTTACAACACTCAACATGGGCTCCGTGTTGCCGTCTTCGGGTGACACGGAATTGGCAGAACTCGATATCTCGATACCGAACTTGCTGAGCAGATGCGACGCTCGCTTCTGTTCTTCCGATTGCTCGGGTAACCCTGGTGAAGATTCATTTATACCTATGGCAGAGGAACACATGCACAAAGATTACAAAGAACAAATCAAAAACTTAAAGGACGGGTGTACTTAAAAATTGACTACTTCTAAATATAACAAAAAATTCAGTATATCATAGTTATTATTATAGTAATCGAATCTCGAAAGTCCCACCTTTCTACTCCGTGTGTAACGCAAGATATGGGCGTAAATTAGAAACATGATACCTTATGGTGTGACGTCAGTTCTTCCTTGGAATCACTGCCCACAGCCGCCGTGTATGTAAAATCGCTATGTAAACACTAATTCTGTTGCTATACCTAATTGATCTATTATTGTTGTGTTTCACTGCAGATTACAAAACTTCAGTTGTTCAATCTGGTTTATAACAATAAATCTTCTGTTGTTTAATAACGCACTATAATATATTGATTATCAATCAATAATGACAAAATCCAGATATTATGTGAACATATTATCCTTTAGACATAGTGCAACAAGAACAAGACGTATCTACGTATGATATGCCTTAGACAACAGTGTATCGTTTTAAACTAAGTAACTCGTCAACTTTATGTTGTAATTGCCACAAGTACTTTGGAATTCTTTCAGTGAATTTACTTCGTCTAATCCATGAAAACCTATGTATTGTCCACTAGAGCACTAAGACTAGGGTATAAAATATGTATAATTCTCTGATTACGTCTCAACACAGGATGGAAGCCTGTACCTTTTACCTATTCCCAAACCTCTAAAATTAAGAATATTTAGGAATGGCCTGTATGCTGTGTGTCTCATGAGTCGGTAAAAGGGTCACAAGAGTTGCGAATTTTGTCCAATTGATCCATTGGATCCATCATGTCCAATGGGAATCTTCAATGGACGTCCATTGGAGATCCAATGAACATCCATTGAACATGATGTCCATCGGTGAAGGTGTCCAATGGTGTTTAATGGATCCATTGGATCCATTTTTGATGTCCAATGGACATGCTTATTAATGGATTCAATGGATGTTTAATGGGTCCATCTGAGTGGATCCAATGGACACAATCACTAAGCATGGTTTGGTGGATGGATATCAGTCTGGTATATTTGTTCAAAGCATCCGTTGCGTCCATTGGTCCAATGGATCCATTGTGTCCATTGAACACCATTGGACATGTCCATTGGATCCAATGGGTCCATTTTGTCCATTGAACGCAATGGATCCAATGGACACAATGTGCAATGGTTTTCAATGGACACAATGGATCCATTGAATCCAATGGACACAACGGATCCATTGAACAAAAATACCAGACTGATGTTCATCTGCCGGGCCGTGTTTGGTGATTTTGTCCATTGGATCCACTCAGATCACAGATGGATCCATTGAACATCTATTGGATCCATTAATGGACATGTCCATTGAACATCGGAAATGGATCCGGTGGATCCATTGAACACCATTGGACAGTTTTACCGATGGACATCATGTTCAATGGATGTACTGTAACTGGAAAACAAGAAACATCGACACAAAATGATAACAAATCTGGAGGAAGCGAAATGTACTCATTGTTGTTGTAGTGCTTTACGGTATTATTGCAATGTGAAACGTACAGATATGATATCACGTCTATTCACAATAATATCCGAGTATATACTTGACTCTTGATTGGTTCATTGAATCTTCTTTTTTTCATTTATGCACATGATTTTACATTGTATTACTACTGCTACCACTCACAGGTGTGATTTTAAATTTCTCTTTAAAAATTAATGATTAATCAGCAGAAACGCTTTAATTATGATATAAAACTGTTGTTAGTATAAGCTCTCACGCAGTATATACGAGAGCGCATGAGGAAGAACTGACGTCACAGCGTAATTTATTTATTTAGCTCTCACACGCGATAGGAAGGGAATTTGATTACCGGGATTTCACAGAAATGCTTAGTAACACGTACTTGACATATGATTTGAATATGGGGATAGGTTAATTTTAAGTACACTCGTCCTTTAAGATTCATCAATCAATACTGATTTAGATTCAAGAAATCATTGGTTTCTTAGACCTTGTTTCATTGGTTTCTTAACTTGGTGTCCAAGGTGACTGACCTGGTGTTCTTGGGCTGTGTCCAGGAGAAGTGTTCTCCTCCTCCATACTATCGAACTCGAAGGCGGTGTACTCAGGCTGCGCTAACAGTACTGGTATCACAGGCACAGACGTGGACAGCTGAAGAAAGGTGCTCAATTTAAGAGCGCTTCAGCTTGCACGGAAGGGAACTTTCAACCACTAAATATACGATCTTATGAGATTTATGCCTCGAACTAAGTCCAGAACAACCCTCTAATCATCTTACCTCAGTATTATTCCAGTTGAAGATGAGGATCTGAGCTGAAGCGAAAGCCAGGACAAGGATCCTCCCAGAGAGACAGAAGTTGACCATGGTGATGCTGAGCAAGCTCTCCGCGTTGTCGGTGGTGTGGGGAGGTTTGAAGTACTGACTGGTTCGGAGCGTGTGAAGCTGCTGCAGAGTCACGCCTGTGACGAATAGGTAAATAAGTTGTTGCTATGTCGGAGGTTGTATCATGAGCTTTTTGGACATGTTGAAATATCGTTTGAACAACATCAAATTTGAGATATTTTGTTACACACATAAATCAATTGGAAAGTAAGGATTTCACCAAATCCCACCTGACACATCCCAGAACTGCAAACTCCCATCCTCGTGTCCGGTGATGCACAGATCGGAGTTGTTCTCGACAGGTCTACCCATCTCCCCGCCATCCAGCGGCCACACCTTCATCTGTGTCACCTGGTGGTAGAGCAGGAGATCCTCCATGAGGGAGGAGGAGCAGGAGGAGTAGAGGGAGAGGTGGGTGACAGGTGACACCCCAACTGTAACACCTGATGAAGAGAGGTGGGTGACAGGTGACACCCCTACTGTGACACCTGATGAAGAGAGGTGGGTGACAGGTGACACCCCAACTGTAACACCTGATAAAGAGAGATGGGTGACAGGTGACACCCTTACTGTTACACCTGATAAAGAGAGGTGGGTGACGGGTGACACTCCCACTGTGACACCTGATAAAGAGAGGAAGGTGACAGATGACACTCCCACTGTAACACCTGATAAAGAGAGGTGACACGTGACATCCCTACTGTGACACCTGATAAAGAAAGGTGACAGGTGACACCCCTACTGTGACACCTGATAAGAGAGGTTGATGACAGGTGACACCCCTAATGTAACACTTGATAAAGAGAGGAGGGTGACAGGTGACACTCTTACTGTGACACCTGATAGAGAGGTGGGTGACAGGTGATACTCCCACTGTGACACCTGATAAAGAGAGGTGGGTGACAGGTGACACTCCCACTGTGACACCTGATAAAGGGAGGTGGGTGACAGGTGACACTCCAACTGTAACACCTGATAAAGAGAGGTGATGACAGGTGACACTCCAACTGTGACACCTGATAAAGGGAGGTAGGTGACAGGTGCCACTCTTACTGTGACACCTAATAGAGAGAGGTGGGTGACATGGGACACTTCAACCGTAACACCTGAAAGAGAGGTGGGTGACAGGTGACATCCCTACTGTGACACCTGATAGAGAGGTGGGTGACAGGTGACATCCCTACTGTGACACCTGATAGAGAGGTGGGTGACAGGTGACATCCCTACTGTGACACCTGATAAAGAGAGGTGGGTGACAGGCGACACTCCCATTGTGACACCTGATAAAGAGAGGTGGGTGACATGTG
>WFMF01000016.1:0-187705 GCA_011033025.1 Beroe forskalii
ACCGTGCAACGCAAACAAGGATATTATACGTTTTTAGCAATGGCTATTAATGCAATAATAGGCCATTGCAGCATTGAGCCGCGCAGGCTAACGCTGCGAGCATGAAAAACTTAAATTAATCCGCAAACGTAAAGAAAGTCGGGCTAAGTATTTGTTCTATGATGTTCTAAGACTAGATGTTGGTTTGCTTTTTTTTCTAATGTTTATTTTTTATACTTATTGTGGTCTGGAAGAGCCAGTTTAATGCCTAAAAAACAGTTGTGTGACATTCGTTGATTCAATATAAAAATTGTTTATTTTTTATTTATTTATTTTTTTCTCTCTTTAACAACTAAATTTAAATCATATTCAGATTTCCAAAAGAATTTAAATTGTCATGTGTGATCTCACGATCTATAACTTTCATTTTCAATTGAATGGATCTATCATTGAACCGTGAACAACTTCAGTGTATTTTACCTTTTGCAACATATGTGTTTTACTGTGGGGTCCCCAGATCAGTCAATGCTATAAGCAATCAAGTTCAACATATATTTCAATAATTGGTCCTTTGTTTTATCAATTGCCTGCAATGTGAATGATGCATATCCACCTATCTTTTCATTGATTGATGTGAGGGTTTCTAATCACTTTAATTTACAATAAATGCTGGTCTGTACTGTTGTGAAGTATTGAACTTGTGTTGTCAATACTTTTCTAAAATATGAATTCCAATTTGCAAGCCTCACTTCTGGGCCTAATAATAATAACAATGGGCCTAATGTGAGGGGTGGTCTTTTGGCAGTCTGGAGGAACACATTGTTTTCCCCTCTGTGTACCTAAGGTGGACTCACTTTAATGGACCTATGGAGAATCTAATCAGGAAAGGCTTAGGGTTGAGATAATGCTTCATATATCAATCCAATTGAAAGGGAGAGAGTATATTTCATTTTTTGTGCTGTAAAATCTTATATGATAATAATAATAATAATAATATCAATATAATTGAATTAGAGAAAAGTCTAGTTGATAACTTGAAGAATGATTCTTTATGATTTGAATGTATTGAATTGAATTGAAATGGTAAGTGATAGGGTTATGGTTGGGCAACCAACAGATAGAGTTGTGGGTAGGGTTAGGGTGAGTATGCCTACAGTTTGCCTATGGATACTCCTGTCCTCCAGGCTGCTGGTCTTTGGCTAATGCCAGATGATCTCCCATGATCTGGCAGTGGCTAAATACCCCCCTCTGCTGGCCAAATAGTACCCCTCACATCTGGCATTGGCCAAACCTTGACCCCTCCTTGCCCTCCATGTAGATGCCATTTTTGTAGCCCCTTACATTCTTAGAGGGCCCATTAAATAATTTCAATGATATTTGCTTGTGCACTATTAGAATTTATACAATCAAATTTGAGGGATCCTGTTCCAGGAGATGGGTGTTCCTGCAAAGCCAGCATCTTTAGTGAAGAAGGAGACTCGTGCTGCTGAAATTGCCACAAAGAAGAGTGCTGCAGCCAAGAAGGTAGCTGCCTTGAAGGCTGTTAGGCGAAAGGAAATCATCAAACGTACTGCTAAGTACTACAAGCAGTATGAGGCTGCTGACAGAGAAGAAATTAGGTTGAGCAGAGAGGCCAAAGCCAATGGAAACTACTATGTTCCTGCAGAAGCTAAGCTTGCATTTGTTGTTCGATTAAGGGGTGTCAACAACATTCCTCCTAAGCCAAGGAAGATCATGAAACTATTGAGATTGAAGCAGATCAATAATGGTGTCTTCGTCAAACTAAACAAAGCCAGCAAAGAAATGCTCAGAATTGCTGAACCCTACATTGCCTATGGATACCCCAACCTGAAAACAGTAAGGGAGCTGATCTACAAACGTGGATTTGGTAAAGTCAATGGTGAACGTGTTGTCATCAATGACAACAGTGTCATTGAGCAGGCTCTTGGCAAATACGGGATTGTTTGCATGGAAGATCTGATCCATGAAATCTTCACAGTGGGCCCACACTTCAAACAGGCCAATAACTTTTTGTGGCACTTCAAGCTCCCATGTGCTCGAGGTGGTTTGCGAAAGATTAACAATCACTTCGTGGAAGGAGGTGACTTTGGCAACCGAGAGCACTTTATCAACAGTTTTGTCAGACGTATGAATTAATCCATTTGACATTTTTATTTATTCGAAGATTGTTTTACTGTGTCTAAATCCTTGATTGATGTGAATCAGATTTCATTTAATATAATTTCAATAAGGCTTACATTTGCTTTGTCAAGTGCTTAGGCTTTAATTACCAATTGCTACTGCATAATTCAAAACAGCTCCTCAAGAACTGTTTCTTTACTTAAATTGAAGTTATTAATTATGTAATAAATTACAGAAGCAAATTTGCCATGGGTGCAGCAGTTTACAATCAATCACAGAAGTTTGGTACTTTTGAGAATACACCGTACTAAAATTGAATCCTTAGATACCGTTTCTGTTCAACTAAGTTGATGGTAGAGGCGTTAATATCTAGAGGTAAAGCCTGTGACTTTTACCAAGTAACCTCAAGGCACCAAATCTGTGAACTGATTGTTAGCTACAACTGGTCGGGCTAAAAACTCATCCACACCCTTGCAAATCTTGCTTTGCAGTTTAAATCACCTGAACTTAAGTTTATCCAAGTGAAATTTTGGAATTGAATTTCACTTTAATTACTCTACATTGTCTTTTGCCAGAAATGCTTTCGATTTTCCTAAATTCCCATGTAACTTACAGGACTTCATTCAGATACGTTCAGGTTATTTAAACTGTGTCACGGCTGCTATTTAATCACCTCTCACGTTTTCCCTCCATCTGAGCAGAGTAGTCATGCCTCCCAAGTTCGATCCACAAGCTATCAACTATGTGTATCTTCGAGTAGTCGGAGGAGAGGTCGGAGCCACTTCGTCACTTGCCCCTAAGATTGGTCCCCTCGGTCTGTCCCCAAAGAAAGTGGGAGATGACATCGCCAAAGCCACCACTGCCTGGAAAGGCTTGAGGATTACCGTGGAGTTGAAGATTCAGAACAGGCAGGCTACCGTGTCAGTGGTGCCATCTGCAGCTTCACTCATTATCAAAGCTCTGAAAGAGCCTCCCCGTGACAGAAAGAAGGTTAGTTAAATCATTTGAAATTTTATTTTAGTTGTACTACATGTAAATGGGTGTCGGATAATTCACACAGACAATAATTATTCATTGTCTTCACTCTTCAAATTCAATTTTCTTGCTCTACAGATCAATGCGGAATGCCAGCTTTAATTACTCTGGTGTCGGGTGTGAATTTTCTTTTGGATGTTCTCGTATACCTAGTCCTAAGTCGGCTACTCTACATTTTCAGATCTGTCAAATTGTGATTTAGTGTGCTGATTGTCATGTGAACACCAATGTCAGAATTTGATCTTTCATTTCTGGCATTGGTTTCAAATGTTTTCTTCATTTGCCCATCTTACTTTTACTTTGTAGGTTTTTCCGGTATTGGGCCATTTAACACCACTTTCCTCAGGTGAAGAACGTTGCTCACAGTGGTAACATCACCATGGATGACGTGATCGAGATCGCTAAGACGATGAGAACCCGATCAGGGGCCAAATTCCTGTCAGGAACGTGTAAGGAAGTACTGGGAACTGCTCAGTCAGTTGGGTGCACTGTGGACGGGCAACCACCTCACGACATCATAGACTCTATTAATGACGGCGATATTGAGATCCCTGAGGAATAAATCATAAGGAATTCAGAATTGTTTTTTATTTATTTGAAAAGAACTCCCTTGTTTTCCTTCATTCGAGTTCTGGCGATTTCTTGTCGAAGCGTTGTATTACAGTAAACTAAATTGCGTTTTTACCGGTCATTGAACCAGTGCTGCAGTCAACAAAAGGTGAAATCAGATCCTCCAGTCTTGATGTGATTGGACTAGTTGAGATCCGTTGTCTGGCCTCACTGTCCTATCTCCAGTGTACCACTATCCGGTGTAATGTATCTGATGTATGTGTGTAGTGTTGTATAACTTGTACTTTCTGATAATGCTGTCAATCAACACCTCCCTCAGCACTCCCTTTTACGTAGTGACCTGAGTTTGTTAGTGATTTAACCTAGGATGTGCTGTATGTTATGCTCCCTGCTGTTCGCTGTGACCTTGTGCTTGTGTAGTGCCGTGCCGTGTGTCCCTACTCGGCTGTAGCCCGTTATTGTTTATTTTGGAACTTTGAAATCAATAAACCCTGCGCGAGAAAAATAGGCGGTTCAAAGTCACCTTTTTAATACATTTCGCTATGATAATGACATTTAAATCGCCTTATTCTGGTTAAGGCATATTTTAAATATCTGTAACCCCCTTTCTGATCGTAGGCCATGTCGTTTAACAAGTCCATAAAGAAGCTGATTGATGACGCCGAACACAACCATTCAGCGGACATCGATCTCTGTGATAGGGCGTAAGTTTATTGTCATTATTTCGTTTCTATTCGTACAGAATATTGTATAGGAAATAGTGTTAGATCATGATTACTGATTAGCAGTTATGAATAGACCTTTGTTTGAGTTATGGGTCAGGAAATTATTACTGGACATTCACCAAAAATGCTACCTCTGATTGCGATTCACTGATTTGTAGATTCCATAAAATGTCATCGAAAACTCCAAAAGATCACACAGAAAGAAAATTACTGATCTATCTTCCCCCTAGGATATCTGATATCACGGAATACATCTCGCCGCTCTCCCGCGTCCAGCACTTGACCCGACTGACGCTGTCCCACAACAAGTTGACCAACCTGCCAACTACTATCTCCGAGATCAAGGGCCTCGAGTCTCTCAACCTCTTCAACAACCACCTCGAGTCACTGCCGCTTTCCATCAACGATCTCCAGGTAAAATGAGTCCTTTTCTTCCTAAAACACTCATTATTCAAGTGGGCTTTTATTTTGGGACTTCTCATGAGAATCAGGACGTCCGAACATTATCATTCATCCTTTAGCCTCCGCTTTATTCGTAGACAATAAACATTGTCCTATCTTGCATTAATACTTCCCCTCCCCGACCTTGTGCATTGGAGAGCCTGCCTTCGAAGCACTGGTATCTCATGCACTGGGGGACTGACAGGATCTCTCGCAGATCCGCCCCCTTTCTTGTTAGATTTTATTGTTGGTCCTTCGCCCACCACCCCTTTTCCTCCTCAGAAACTGAAGCACCTGAACGTGGCTGTGAACCGGTTGTGGGAGTTACCCCGCGGGTTCGGGGTGTGTCCGATGCTCCAAGTCCTGGATATCACGTACAACAACCTCACTGAGCTGCCCAACAACTTCCACTATCTGAGCACACTCAGGTGAGGGGAATTAAGGGGAGGGTTGGGACGGGGGAGGGCCGGGAGCTAAATGGCTGGACCACATGCCTATTTTGGTACCTAACTGGTTAGCCAAAATTTTGACCCACCCACCCACCAGTTAGGTTCTTACCCTAAGTGGTTGGGCAAAATCGACGATAACCACCCACCCAATTAATGTTGATTTCCATAATGTTATATAATAATGTAATATCTCAATTGAATCCCATAAATTATCGAGACTTAATTTCCTTATTTCCTATGGCTAAATATGTGCATTTTTCTCCGATCTCATAATTATCATTGCACATCATATTTTAAAGCTCCAAAAAAACAACTTTCTGTTAAATATACAACGAAAATGACACAGAATCATTATTAAGAATGAACGGTACCTATTAATTTATTTCACTATCATTTCGAGCGCCTATGCCATCAACGTTATTGCGAGATTGATAAGGTCATATGATGTTGATTATTGAGTTATGTGTGAGTGATAAATATGTGCATAATACAGTATATATAGAATTAAGAATATACGATGAAAAATAAGCACAAAATTGGCAATTTAGCATACTCACTTTCTTTTATCATGCGTTTTCTGGTAGAATGAATCAATTTGGTTTCAATTTCGATTGAAATGGTAATTTCAATAATAATTAGGTCTGAAAATAGCCACTTAGGTAGCAAAATCTAACTGGTCAGATGGTTTGGTGGACCCTTTTGGCAGAAAATTTTACCAGTTAGGGTCCAGACCCTAACTGGTTGAGCCTGCTGGGTCACCCACCCCTTAACTGGCATGTGGTCCAACCAATTAGCTCTCGGCCCCCCCCCGGTTGGGAATTGGTGGTTTCCTAAGTACAGGGTATGAGTAAAGAGTCCTGATTGAATTCTATTTATAGAGGATCACTGATCCTCTGTAAAATCTAAAATGTATGGTGTTGTTTCAGTCGTGTGTCCTGCAATATCCAATGCATCACACAATCCACAATTTCAGAGCCCTGTATCTGGGAGATAACGATTTCAAGGTTGTTCCTCAAGAAGTGACTCGTCTGAAGAACCTGCAGATTCTATCTCTCAGGGATAACAACCTTACTGAGCTTCCTCCCGCTATTGGTAAGTTCTTTAAATGTACAGTGTACATTGTACATTTAATACATTGTACATGGTAATAATCTGTACCTCAGGGATAAAAACCTTACTGAGCTTCCTGGGTTCTTGAAATGAAAAGAAGGAGCTTTTAATACTTTTGTACATTATTCATAGTAAATAGCTATTCACATACACGGTGTGCACTGTTTTCCGTTTCAATGCTTTCCGTGCTTTATTTAATCACTGGTTGACAAGCCAATCGCCCCTCAGGCCAGATAACGAAGCTAACTGAGCTCCTGATTCAGAACAACTTCCTTACCACCCTGCCAGTGGAACTTACTCAGACTGACCTGGCTAACCCTAAGAACGTCTTCAGAGCTGATGGTATGAGACGGTTTTATATGAGGATTGAATAAGCTATTAATCACCTAATTAGGGTACTAATTGGGTTGATAGAATATTAGGCTTTTACTTGTCACACCAAGCATCTATTTATGATTTATTGCATTCATGATTTATAACATTGCCCCTTTTCAGGCAACCCATTCCACGATGAGCTACAACGTCACTATGACACTGGCACTGCGCAAACCTTCCAATTCCTCAAGAGTCCAGAGTACGCTAAAATCTTGGAGAGCACTCTTCCCGTTACCCAAGCCAACGCTACCAAGGATAAAACTCTGAAAAAGAGCAGGAAGGGACAGAAAAAGTAAACGTTTCCGTGAGATTATGGAGTTCAAGAATGATTGGCGACATGTAAAACATCTGAACTTGGAACAGCTTCGAAAATTGACAAGTATTTTTGTCGAAAAAGGTCGATTTTTTATGTACCATGTAAAATTTATCGAGTATCGACCTTATATACGATACATATACATGCATGAACTATCAATTGGAAAATTTAAATAGTACATATCAATTCAGTATTAGAGGAAAACTGTAGAAAATTGAGTTGTGCAGTATATGATATGGGTTATTTTAACTTTTAATTTGAGTTTTGTATTTATACATTTACGGCAATTGACGTTTGATAAAATACATTTAGTTAAATAATTTTCTTGATTGTTTATTTCATTTCACTTCCATTGAAAATTTAATTCATTGAACAATTGATATTGAATTAAGTTGATATACAAATGAGAGCTTGATTTAATGCCTTTTTCAATTTAACATGATGAATAATCAAAAGACTCTCGTATCTATGATTGATCTCGGTCACATACTTGAAATTGCCAATTTTCACGATTCTTGATTAACTTTGTTGACACAAGATGTATTGTTTCTAGATTAAAGTTTCTTTGAGTATCTTGCGAAGATCACAGTTGGATCTATTTCCTTTTTCCGAAAAACTGATGTAAATATCAAAGGATTTGACTGTAAATATCTCTGTAATTTTTATACGATATGATAATCTCTGTTTTGTTAACTTTGCATTTTCTTTTGCAACTATGATTAAGCTCAAGCTATATTCACCACAGAGGCACGGAAATTTAAAAAAGATTTGGCTCCTTGATATCTTGATACTTCTCTTTTTCTGATTTACGTGGGTTGCGCGGCGCACGGATGTGACGTTTTGTGTGCCATTTGTGCAAAAACATCTTTTGGTACTAGCAAAATATGACCTTTTTGAAGTTAGAACGCGCGCAATGCAGCACTTTACAGGGAATTTTTGAGCGCGCGCAGTGTGCGCGTTTTGGGACATTTCACTTAAGCACTTTAACGTAAATTTGACTCTGAATTTGTTTGATCGCATATTCAAAATTTCAAAGTTTGATGGTTTTTCCGAAATGAAACGTTTTTCATTTCGTGTACCGTCGGATTCATTCCCCCTATCTAATTAAACTGCTTGCGAATACTGCACGTGCAAGAATTACGTTGTCATGGTTTTAGAATCAAGCACCCGTGCTCATTTCCCTGCTTAATTTACGAATTACGTTGTGATGTTGGCTCGATGCATACTTATCTGCTTCTCATTTTCTTGGTGACTGGGTCATTCCAAGGTAATTTACAAAGTTCTTAATTTCAACCTGTGAATTGTGGCTCACCGTAACGTCTACCAAGATTTCTGTGCCTCTGATGCTGTTGATATCTGATTTCAAAATTATAGCTGAATTCAATCAACGCCAAACTACAACTAATCACCTATAACTAGCCCAACAAATTCGTTCTTTACATTTCTAATGTCTTTCCTCCTCAGTGGAGGATGACCGCTCCAAATTGCCATCAATCCTAGCCAGCAGCAATGTAGACGATATAGCGACCTTCTTCTCAAGGTTCAATAAATCAGCAGAGTGGTCAGTTGATGACGCTCACTGGGACGTCGCATCCCTGATAGGCCAAGCGAAGGGTTTAAAACCAAACGAGGAAAAGGAGAAACCAAGTAAAGCTGATACAGAGTGGTCGTTAGATGACGCCCATTGGAACATCGACAAAACCAAGGAGTCGTTTTCAAAAGATGGGATTGAAGAAATCATTAAGAAAGCAGTCAGCGAATTCCATTCTAAGATGGAGAATAAAACACGTGATGGAATCGAAAAGTCCGACGATGAGAATTCAGATGATGCATGGCCTGTGCTTGCCACTGCAAGGAAATCGGGACGAATAACCACCTTGACAGACTCGGAGGACCACGGAAGGGTGATTGATTACGATGTCAATGAGACATCGTCTGAGCAAAAATCTGCAGATATTGCAGATGCCAGTAGAGATATTACTGAAGAAGAGGAAAGGAATCCTTCCACTCTGAATAATACGACCATCGCAGAAGACGAAACTCAACAATCAGGAGATGGTCCTAGAAAGAAAAATCGAAACACCCTGAGGAAGAAAGTTCACGATAACCAAACTGACTCAGAGACTCAAGACATCGACGAAAAGCATCACGAGGTCTCAAACGGTGAAGAGGAGAAAGGGGAGACAGAGAGTAACCCAAAAGGGCAGCTTCAAACTGAACGTGCAACTGCGGTCCCTGAAGCATTGAGTACAGTTGCACATCAACCTACCCCTGAAGTTACTATGGAAGTTCACGACAATACCACACAATCAGCAACGGACATTCCCGTCCAGGAAAACCTAACATCTGATGCAAAGAAGGATGGAGATGCAAACGTTCATAATCATGATACAGATGGTCAAGAAATAGAGGAGAAACATCAACAAATCTCAGGCGATAAAAGTGAGGCTGTGAAAGAGGGTGGTGATGGAAAGAAGAATGACAGCAATGATACCAACCCTCACGAACATGGTGCAGAAGATGAAGCTGAAATGGACGAGCAGCATCAGGAGGCCCCAGTAGATGAAGATGAAAAGAAAGAGCAGCATGAGCATCAACACGTCCCAGAAGATGAAGCTGAAATGGACGAGCAGCATCAGGAAGTCCCAGTAGATGAAGATGAAGATGAAATGAAAGAACAGCATCAGGAGGTCCCAGAAGCTGAAGATGAAGCTGAAATGGACGAGCAGCATGAGCATCAACACGTCCCAGAAGCTGAAGATGAAGCTGAAATGGACGAGCAGCATCAGCACGTCCCAGTAGCTGAAGATAAAGCTGAAGAAGACGAAAATGAGGAACTGCCTCGGAATCGGATTTATACAGTAGAGGTGCCGAAACAAGAGCCAGAGATGGATGTCGTGATAAAAGCCAGGAGAGGGGTGGGTTTTCTAAATTTTCATGATTTTGAAAATTCATATACTACACTGCTGGATATAAATGTACAACTGCTGGATATAGATGTATCACAAAATCTGGTCAAGTTTTTTGTACTAAAATTCAAATTTCACCCCCTTTCTTTCAGGGTCGATACGAAATTCTTCCAGACCATCAGGTCCTGCTGGTGGATCAGAAGGGGAACAAAGTCTCTGTGATGATCCCTCTCTTCCGGTCCACTGTACTGTCCACGGGGATGCACAGCTTCACAATCCACATGTCGCACGGACTCTTCGATGGAATCCAGTGAGTTCGTCAAAATGTATATTGTCAATCACTTACTGTTTTATCCATTTAATATCCACGGCCAGAAACACTAACAGCTGATGCATCAAGGCCCTTAAAGAGTAAAATTTCATCAAAATGACAATCCCTGTTCATAAATTTGATTCCACAACAACTTCAAAATTTGCAGGAGTTGGGTGATGGCCGTTGTGAAACTTCGGAAGGATAGATCCGGTAGAACTTTGTTTTTGAGAGGATCTCCCGATGACTATAACAGGGGACAGGTAATGTTTTATCCCCTCATCCCTATTAGCAATACTTTTGACACTAAAATTCAGGATGCAAATAATAAATACTTCCAAAATTTGTTTCCGTTGCATTTGCATCATCTCGACATTTGGTTATTAAATTAAATGCCTCCAAACTCACTCCCTCAGTTCGAGGAATACACCGAATTCCCCGAGTATGATGTGCCGTGGATAACGGCCCAGTTTCCTGGGGACAAGCTGCCCTATCAGTTCACTGTCGGAGATGGGAGGGAGTACGGTGGGTATAAGAACGGGGAACTGCAGAGTGATGAGAGTTACGGAGTGTTCATGGCGGGGGTTGTACATGGACTTGTTGGGGTAGGTTGTGGATAGAGGATGGGGATGGTAAATGGGGTTATACTTATATGCTGAAAATGAAATAAGGGGGGTATTTTCAACATTGAGAAGTAAAAATTTATCATCGGGGTGTCGGGTCCGGTCAGTTGTTTGCGGTGTTAGCAAGGCTGCAGTGATTTGGTTCAAATCAATTTGTGTTTCTTCCTAGCATCAAATTATGTTAAAATGTTTAGTGGCGTTTAAAAATGAACAATTCTCGTTTTTCCAGGGATTAGTGTACGTTGAGTCGGCTTGGTTGGTTGATGCTCATTCCCCTGAGGTTCCAACCTACTTCCGTACTGACCCTATATCTTACTACTTCCTGCCTCTCTTCCTCGCCATTTTCTGCTTTGTGGTTTTCTTTGCAGTTTGGTGGTATGTTTCACATATAATCGTTTGTCTTAGGATTAGAATAAGATTTTACACGTGCATTTTTCACATTTTATTCGAGAAAAATCCAAACACTCGTGGGCGTGGTTCATCATTTGTTCTAACTTCTACCGTCTCATAATTTATAATTATACCCCTGACATGAACCACTTCGTTTCCATTTCAGGCAGCTGAGGAAGGAGGGGAAGTTCCTGTTCAAGTACTGTGCCCCGTTCGCTGCAAAAGTCCGAGCTGTTGCCCGGAGAAAGTCCAGGGCATACGGAGCCAGAAACTACAATTTCAGTGATTCTCGCAGAAAAACGACGACTTTCAGAGAAAAAGAGTTGAAATATTTTTACCGGTGAGTCCCTGACTCACCGTTGTTGAAATTTGGAATATTGAATTTGAATTAAAAAGTCGCACAGAATTTTTGGCTGGTAAGTTTGTTATTGTTTATCTCAAAATCATTTTAATTTTAAAAGGATCAAATTTTCTTTTCAGGGACGCGAATGAGCCGGGGCCAGGCAGTAGTAGCTATGATCCTGACGACCCTTACTACGGGTAGGTTCCAATAAATTCCCTGATCGACTGGAGTTTTAAAATTCTGTAGTTCACCATTTCCGCTAATTGCTGCAGCCTAATCAGTGCATTGAGGCTATTATCTCAAAACGATACCTCGGTCAAGTGGTCCTATGAAATTGAGTTGAATCATATTCATAATCTTCTTTAGGTATAGGAACAATCTGACAGAATTACCAACTCTGAAGAAACCAAAGATAAAAGGAAGTAAGAAACCTTGCCAGTACTCCTATTAGATTTTTTCTGTCCAAAAATATTCCTCTATCAATACACTTCAAAGCAGAAATTCTCATGATACTGATAGCGTATCCATACTTCAATTGGCAAAGGAAAACCAAACTCTATTTCAGAAAACTCTGCTCCGACTGACTCTCTGAAGAACTTTACAACAGAATGAGAAATGGATTAAGGATTGGAGGTCACTGGAGCAATTCACAAGGGGCAATGGTGAACTGGTGGAGGATCAGGATGATGACCATTGTCCAGATGGAACGATGCCATGCTGTGGCATCTCCAAACTCAATATTGACTATTGATTTTAGCCTTTTTAAATGACAAACGATGACCCATTCTCAGGAGTATTTATTTGCTTGAGTAATTAGATTATTTGGCTTTAAATCGTGAATTATTTACTGGGGGACACATCAAGTGAAAGGACATGGATTATCAAACAATAGCAGTATAGATCTAAGAATGTCTATCGAATGAACAATCGATTCGATAAGATGAAATAGAATAATCAATGAGCTATCAGTATCAGATCAAGGGACATGGAACGATTCAGTTTTTAAAATTCAAACAAATCATTAACTGAAAATAAACATGCGGGGGTTAAATTTAAAACAATATTTCCCGACTCACATTTTGGAGTTCAACTTTTTAATTCAACTAAAGTTTACGTCCATGTGACTAAATTAATTGATATTGACTGAGTTTCACGAAAATTTTAAACTTTTAACCTAACTTTTAAAGTATCAATGTGTGTCTACATTTCCAGTTTAAGTAAAATTGCAATATTGACTGATGGTAGGAATTTTTTACCAGTATCTTGAGCTGTATAATTGTTATTTACAATTACAAAACATTCCAAAAGTTATAAGATCACAAAAAAGTATATAATTTATCTTCATTACCAACCAATTACGCAGCTTTTTCATAACATGACACACACGATGAAAAGACAGATTGAAAGTGAAACTGAAACTCGTGTCTTGATATCTAAGAATGATACACAAATGTCCATACGTGCGCCATTTGATTTTGTAGTTGTATGTACGTGATACTGATTTAACAGTATAATCACGTACGTACACAGTGCGCGCAATTTGGAAATTTCAGAGTTTCAAGATAAAACACTCATTTCTCTGTCGCGGCACTTCATCAATTTACCATTTTAAACTGTGGTAATGACGTCAGTTTCTCCTGTCTATTCATCGGGCGTGGTATATACAACATAATACAGAATAAAAGTGAGTCCTGCTCAATTTCTCACTGGGTAAATTTGTAATATAATTAAGCAAAATTACTCTAAAATCCAGCGCATTACATATTATATTCATTTCAAGCATAGCTTATTCATAATAATTGAGTGGGCATTCATAAAATAAATCAATCAACAACATTAATGGATATTGATTTACTAACTTAATATCACAAACTTTTCATCTGTAGTTAACTAAATAAACAATAATTTCTGAATTCAAGTTTTCCTCAATTTTCTAGCATATAATTAAATTCAAAAAAGTCCTTGAGTTTCAACAGTTCCACTTTCCAGTCACATTCGAGCGAAAAACGTGAGCAGTCTTCTCGTGATCCTATCTCGTTCTATGCCATTGTTATATTTCTCTCCTTTTTCAACCAATCACTGATGTATGATCTCCTGCCCTCTCACCTGTTAAGTTTAGCTTTGAGCTGGTTGAGAACCCCCGTTTCGTAGTTCTTGAGTTTGTCGTGGAGGGAGGTGCATTTGTGTTCGTACTCCTGAGCTTTACAGTTTGCTTCCACCTGTTAAGGGAGAGTGGAAGGTGATTCACTGCTAAAATTAACAATCCAGCTTCTAGGCACCTTCGGGAAGGGAAAGGTGCTTCACTGCTAAAATTAATCCAGTTTCCAATTGCATAGTAAGATTTTCTCAATTTCTCTGAAAGGTCTTGATAACCACATTCACTGAATATGGATTTGGGACTATTGAAACTAAGAAATACTCACCAAACACAGCTTCGTTTTAGCGAGTTCCATCTCCAGAACCCTCAGCCTTTGTTCAGACGGAATGTCTATTGCATCGCCTCCCACCTGAAATTGGTAAATTGAGCTACAAGCTGGTTTTTGTTGTCTGACGTCGTCCGACCCACTTTTTCAAGATCAGGTCCATTTTTCAAGGTCAGGCAACGCCTGACAAGGTTTTTGAATTGTATTGTGTCTAAAGATTACTCTTATGTGCGTAAGTATTTAACTGAGGTGTCGCCACCTATGAGATCGGTGTTTGAAATTTCCACAAAACCGCAATTTGTACGCGTGTGATACTGATTTAACGCGATACCTGCCTCATGCTGATGTCAAGAATCAGGATGCCGGACCTCTGACAGGCTTTTAGTGTCGAGTTTCTCGGTCTTCTCGCCATTCATTATGACACTTTACCTGGGCTTTGATCTCGATCACTTCCTGGTTGAGCTCCTGTTTTTCCTTCTCATGTCTCTCTTCCAATGCACGGCACATGTTGTGATACTCCTGACACAAGAAAGCCATAAAATGATACTGTTAAAATTTAAGGAAATATTGCACCCAAGAACTTACAACTTCCAATAAATCACCAACATCGAATGTGTATCAATCACTGATATTAGATTGCTTCAGCAAAAGCTTGTACCTGAATGGTGTGTTTGTAACTAAGTGTTCTGTTTGTGTACCTGAATAGTGTGTTTGTGTACCTGAATGGTGTGTTTGTACGTGAATGGTGTGTTTGTGTACCTGAATGGTGTTTGTGTACCTGAATGGTGTGTTTGTGTACCTGAATGGTGTGTTTGTGTACCTGAATGGTGTGTTCGTCTACCTGAATGGTGTGTTTGTACCTGAATATTGTGTTCGTCTACCTGAATGGTGTGTTTGTGTACCTGAATGGTGTGTTTGTACCTGAATGGTGTGTTTGTGTCTGGCCCGCTCATCGTCCCCCTCCATAACAGAGGAGTGGTACAGATTCTTAGTCTTTGAGAATCTCAGCGGAGAGCGCGGCGTTGCTTTCCACAACCTCTTCGTAGCAGGAGGACATCTTGGAGAGGTCTCTTCAGCTCCTGTGGAGACAGAGGGAGGGTCAAAACAGAATGGTTCCGTATAGGGAGTTCAACTTCCAAATGTCTATCAGAAAAACCTTGACTTTGGGCCCCCTGACTTAGCATTGCTATCGTGCAAGCGCATATGGGATCCATCCGTTTGACTAAATGTATCATCGAAGTACTAATTTTGCTAGTATTTGAGTGACATGAGGGGTAGCCGGGTAGATGTTACTCTACCCTCGAGCTACCGAATCAACCCACATTCGGAAGATTACATTTGCACAGTCACCCGTTGACTTACCAAGTTCCTCTTCTCGAGTTCGTCCAGCTGGTGCCTCATGTTCACTTGGTTCTGGGTGAGGTGCTGCACCAACATGTCGTTCTCCTGTTCCAACCTGGCCGAGGATACCGTTCAATAACTGGTACCAAAACCAGGAAATCAAATTTCGTGATGAGAAGAAAACGGGATAAGGGCTAAAGTTGATCACATTTGGGTTCATCAGAATATATCATACCGTGGCCACCATGAATTTTTATCATGATCTTTACCTGTGGTTAGCTTCTATGGACTGTTTCAGCATGTGTTCCAGTCTACGAATAGGATCTTCCAAACTCCTGGATTCTTCCTGAGTTAAAATGGGTTAGAAGTTTCTTGGTGGATTATTAATGGGAAGTTAGCAACACGATGGATCATCTTGTGAGCGCATCTTTGAGTCTGTAAAAAGCCAAGGAATTCTGGGAGAAAATAGAAACTCAGAAAAAAGTGGTAGTAACTTCGTAGCTGATTAATAAAAGCTAACCTGGATCTTGTGGAATTCAGCCTCCCAAATAGCAACTTTCCCCGGTTTCAGTTTAACTGATGCCGCCGCAGCAAGGAGCTTTTGTCCCTGTTTCTTCTTCATGAACCTCTTCGGTAGGGAAACCCGGAAATACTTCAACATTCCTGAGTTGAACGAGGGGTAGGGATGTTAAATATATCATGGTTCAGTATGAAAATATGTCTTGCAGTTATTAAAGTTGCCCAATATTTAATGTTGATCCATACCTTTTCTTGAAATGAATTTCTTTGAAAAATTAAATTTTAAATGTCTGAATTACCCTCAAAGTCCTGTGAAAGGAGGTCACTCTTTGACAATTTCAAGAGTGACACAGCAATCTTGAACAAAGTATCTGGTCCCTCAGTGAGGAACATGTCCACAATCCTGTATACCAGCCCTGAGGAATGAATAAAAACGTGAAGAATATGTAGAAGAAAGTTAATATTCATCAGTATTTAATAACATTCGAATGATTATAAAATGATAAATAGTTCGAGAATCTCGAGCACAACATTTGACTACAGTTCTATCAATTCTACCCACCGAGGGGGAACTTGGCACTGAAAAGCGTAAGGAACCACTGACTAGCGTACATGTGTGTGTTCAGCTCATGGTCCTGAAAAAGGGGTTTGCAAACAATAGCTAGAAACATACATGAGTTGCCTGAAATTATAGAAAGGTTGTTGTCACGAAATCTGAGAATGGCTCTCGGAATTTCAGAATGCTTTTAGTCTTTGATGCAGAGACAGTTGCCAAATCCGATGCAATAGGTAACTTTCAAACCTGGAAATGGTCCCATAGATCTGGCATCTGGTCGGCAATGAGTCGTTCCAGTACATAGAACTTCAGTTGAAGCATCTGGAACCCTGGAGATTGAATGTGATAAGAAGTTTAGGATTTAATACAATATGGTACGTATACAATAAAATCAACAGAAATTGAGTGCAGCCAAAACCTACATAAACACGTCAAAACTGAAAACACCTACCCTTTTTGAACATGTCTCTGAACTGGTATTCCTTCATAATGACTGAGAACAGAGCAAACGCCTCTTCTTCGTTGAGATGTAGTAGCAACACAGCAACAATGAATGACAACCCTTGACAGTAACCCACCTGAGATACGAATTACACTATTTCAGGGAATCCAAACAACCTCAGGCTCGTAAATTCAAATTATGACATTTCCTCATTTCCAACCCCGTTCAGTTGAAGAATCCCAGGGGTTCAACTAATCCCACGGATTCCAATTTTCGATTAAAGAAACCTTCGTCCTACCTCTGTATCTGATCCAGCATAACTCTTGCAGACATGATACAGTCTCATCTGTCCTTCTTGACCTTCGTTGAAGAATTCGTTGCCCGGAAAGGTCCTGTTAAGGTCCCACAAGATCACCTGTTTCGAGAAAAATGCTATGAAGTCAAAACTTTGAAATGTATCTACAGTTGAAATGACTTATTTACATACATTAATAGTTTTCTAGACTAAAAACTTCTATATCTTTTGAAAATGGAATTAAAAAGTAAAATACTATAACCAGAAATCACCTGTTCATGTGGACAGTCAATCAGCATTGATTCCTCGTACTTATACCTATAGTTGTCCTCAATGTCTGCTTTTGTCACCCCTCCCAATCTCAGCCAAACTTCGCGGCGTAGACAATTTGGTATGCCCTGAGAAAATCAAGACTACCATTAGTTCAAAGCGATTTTGTGATGTTTAAACCGCCACAAAGTCTACAAATTTGCGATGCAAAAAGTGCACGCTGCTAATCAAAACAAACAAAACCACTGGTTATGTTCAAATCCAGAATGCGCGCAAAATAAACGCTCGTTTGCGCGAAAAGAGGGGTCCTTTGTTCAACAAAGTGTCGTGCGGATTTCGCGCCACAAATAAAATTGCCACTTTGTGACACACAATTACATTAGCCATTTGTAGGATTTAGAGAGAGCCAAAGGGCGCTTGACGTCGAGATAATACAAGCCATTGGAGTGTATTTGCATTTACTGCATCGAGTGTAGAGATTCTTTATAATGAACGCGGCTTAGGGCTCGCTAAATGTACAAGGACATGAAATTTGGTTTTTTTGAAAGTCCTTGACATCATCCATTTTTAACCAGTTGGACAAAACCTATATCAACCCTATTGACTTTTTCCCAAAAAAATATCCCTGACGTTTCCACCTGGCGTACGGAAACCCCTTATTCCCGATTTCTATAATTCAAAATTATAGAAAACCTGTTTTTAACAAATAATGTTGCTCAGCTAGGATTGCCAGGATTGCAGGTTATTCCAACCGGGCATTTCACTCTCTCGTTTTGAACATTTTCTATTGAAATCTCTCCTCAGCACAAAGTGCATATTTTGGGAGGATACAACTTCAGGATGGATGTGTATATCATTTGGGTAGTCACTGACATTAGTAGATAGTTGTCAAATGAACCTCCTGTTATAGGACTAACATTTAGTATGAAACCACATTGATCAGGTTTTTCACATGAAGTAATACGTGGATGTTTAAAATAAAACTTGTACATTCTTTTTTGGTCATCTTGCCCATTTGGATAGAGAAATTCTTTCATACGAATGGCATTTGAACATACAGGGTATTTCAGTGAAACAATTTTTTGCATTCTTCCCCTGTGACATACTATCTCAAAGTTATTATCTTTTGAAACTAATTCCTTGCAATCCCAGATAAGATAAAGCATGGCATCTAAAGACATTTTACCATTGGGAACAAATTCTTTTCTCATATAAGATACACATAAAGACTTCATCTTGCTCCATAGTCTGTTATGCTTAAAGAATTGAGGATGGATATGTTTCCAACCCCTGGCTGTTTTAATTCAATTAGATTATCAATTAATTCTTTCATATCTGATCTATCAACTAATTTTTCAAAGTTTCCATCATATATAATCAGCTCAACAACCATATAGAGATTTTTAAATAATGGAGATGATGCAGCAGCTTCAACTATGTCTCTCACATGAAATACATTTTTCTCATTGCTTACCATTGTCCTCCCATAGATGGCTACTTCTAGAGATTCAATAGATGCAAATAAATTTGGGATGCTTGAAAGACCATCTATGGCGATTTTTGGATCATGGATCTTTGCTTCATTACCATTCTGTGCTTTCAATGATATGATAGGGTTTGATGGACCTGGATTATTACCCATGCATGATGCATAATCATTGGTTTTGCATTTCAGGGTGCTCACAATTTCCATTAGATTTTCTTTTTCCTTTTCAGTTTTTACAACATAATTATAATGAGATAATTCTTCAAGGCATTTACAAGCACAGTTCTCAAAATCAATTCTTTTGAGAATATAAGCAGACTTTTCATCCAAGTGGAACTCTTGTTCAGCCAGTTTTACTTGCACTATAGTTAATATTATAGTTTCATGCCCCTCAGCCACATTTAGCATTATATCTAATTCACTTATGGATAAATTGAGGTATGATTCAGCAATTAATCGGATTAATATGTATTTCTGATAGTGACTCCTACTACACAGCTTCTCTTTTGCCTGCGTTAAGTATCTTGATTTCAACTGTTCTGGAGCCATTGATGCTTCTTTCAATGAATTTTTCAGCTCATTGAACTCTTCTTGACTAGGTATTCATGTTTTGAAAGGACAGTGATTTAGTCATTTGGAGGAAAAACATTTCACACTGGTTGATCAACCAGCCAATCACAAATTTATGTGCAAGTTCCACAATTTCTTGGAATACTTCAGACATTAAATAGACTTTTCCTGAATACAAGCACTTTGCAAAGGTTTCAACACCACTTTTGGTGAAACAGGATACATTGACAGAACTCTTCAATTGGATGAAAAAAATGTCATAAAAAATTACACTGTTGTAGGACAAGATCATTGAATTCGCTTTCACAATGTCACTGTTACTTGCCAATAATTCAATATTATTGTGGACTGCACATTCTAAATTTTCAACTCCAAAATTCATTGGCACTTTCACTTCTGTCATGACGGAGGTTCATCAACTATTATGGGAGAGAATATGTTAAAATCATAAAATGAGCAAACAATAATATCTTATATTAAAAAACTTTATTTAAATAAATGGAATGAATCTATTAAAGTATTAAAAGATTAAAGGAGATTTCATGAAATACCCCACTGGTAATGGACAAGATCACCCTAACCAGTAACTCAGTAATTTAATATCATTTATGAACACTAGTCGGTTCCCGTCCTACGGACGGCGAATGATGGCAGCCGCATGAGCTAACGGCCCCATGTCCCTTTGACAGTCATTTGACCGTGCAAGTTTGCAGTTAAAATCACTTTTGAATGATGATTGTGCAGGAGAGGAAATTCAAAACTTTAATTTCTGCGAAAAAAAGCTTCCCACACCCCAAACGGTAACCCAATATTGCCGACAAAATTCTCAAAACCTTTACTCATCATAAGCAACTCCATAGCGAAGGAATTTTGAAAAAAAAATCGAAAATCTATTTTTTTGCGAAAAAAGGGCGTGGCCTCCCACGCCCCTTAGGGTGACCCGATAATTCGGACAAAATTCTCAAAACTTTTATTCATCATAAGCAACTTGATGGCGAAGGAATTTTGAAAAATTTCGAAAGTTTAATTTTCGCGAAAAAAAGGGCGTGGCCTCCCACGCTCCTCAGAGTGACCCAATAATTCGGACAAAATTCTCAAAATTTTTATTAATCATAAGCAACTCAATGGCGAAGGAATTTTGAAAAAATTCGAAAGTTTGATTTTTGCGGAAAAAAGGGCGTGGTCCCCCATGCCCCTCAGGGTGACCCAATAATTCGGACAAAATTCTCAAAATTTTTATTCATCATAAACAACTCAATGGCGAAGGAATTTTGAAAAAATTCGAAAGTTTAATTTTTGCGAAAAAAGGGCGTGGCCCCCCACGCCCCTTAGGGTGGCCGAAAAAATCTCTCATAATTTTTCTGATTCATTATAAAGTTTTTGCAACACGATGAAAAAAGAATTTCGTTGCCTACTTGAAAACGAATCGCCAGCCATAAATAAATAAATAAATAAATAAATAAGCATATATATATTAACAACACGCATTATATATAGTAAGATAAGATTGTCTACCTGGAAATTGTTAATTATCTATCCCGAGGTTCATATTAGGTACTTTTATTCTATTGCCATGATGAATGAACATGGAGATGCAACAAAAGATACAACATTTGTCTTTTTAGATTTTGACCAAATTTGATGCAATAATATGCTTTTTTAGCATGGCAACACACCTGAAAATAATCTAAAGCATGTGAACCCTAGTAAGTACATGAATGATGGCATAGCTTTGTTGTCTCTGTAGTATGTTGATTGCATCCCCACTAAAAAGGGGAAGATAACGATTTTTGGTCCGAAAAGGTAGGTTGGGGAATGGGGGCTGCCCCAATTTCAAGGATTCTGGGGGGATTCGAGCAGATGGGGAGTGAAAAAATTAAGGGGGATTGGGGTGTGGCAGAATAATTTTAGATAATTTGAATGAATATTTCTGCAAGGAATATTTTTCTCAGGCCTTCTAGTTTCAGGGAGCTGCGCCCCCAGACCCTGCTATCTATTTCTAAGATGATACCTACTTATGATTATAAAGCTTGAATTCTTTACTCATTTCTAGGGAGCTTGTTCCTACATTATGTTCATGATGCTTTGATGCTTAATTTCCTGCCATGATTTCCTACACAATGACTAATCAATAAAACAATTGATGCTCTTTTATAATCATAGAAACACAGCAATGATATTAATTTGTCTACATGTTTCGGTCCATCTCCATCTTCCTACACCATCAACTTTTCAGATTTAAGAACTTACAGTACAGAATAGAGGTAATATACTAGTATACACACAACCCCAATTCATCACAATCTCTACTACTAAAGTACTAAATGTCTTTTTGTAAAACAATTTTTGGGAAAGTGATTTTTTCAAAATGCCTGGTGGGATTTGGTCAAACTTTTCAAATTCTGGGGCAGGGTACCCAAAAAACCAAAAGGGGATAGGGTTTTGTAAATTCGTGGGGAGGTTTTCGAATTTGCTGCACTGAAAAATTCAGGTGGATTGGACAGCACAATAACATGATATATTTTTTCATAATTTACAGTATATAAAATTTCTCTGTTGTTTTGAAGGAAAGCACTTAGCCAATCATTAAGACTGTTAATATGGGTTGCTTTAATCAGCCTTTTAATAGTAATCTATAATTACATTATATATGTACTAGCAGGCCTTGTGGGCCTGCTTATACCTACATTACGCATATGTGTGCAGATTGCTTGATAGGGAGGGCTCAATAACCTTACATACTAACACTTGCGCATGCAACTCTTTTATACAGTAAGTTACTGTATAAAAGAGTTGTGCACACAAGTGTTAAGCATGTAAGGTCATTGAGCCCTCCGTATCGAGCAATCTGCACACATATGTGTTAGCATTGGGAGCACATTTCAAAATTTGCACATGCAGTAAAACCCAATTTGAATGGAATTAAATTGAATTCCCAGGAGCTCCTCCTCCTCCCCTCACACAGTACTGAGCACAAAGCTCAGCATTTTGCAATTCACTGATTTTTTGATTTTGTGTAGACAGGTCATCACGTGCAGTATACCAGTATATCAGTATGAAATTGTTAATAAGTCATTAAAAACAAGCATTGAATCGAAATTCAATCAAAATTTGATTGCTATAAAATGTTACAAATCTTGTAAATGGGATAGAGAAAATGGTTAATCAGTGCCAATATTAAAATGTTTCAAAAATCCAATTTAGGTACAACACAAAATTTTTAGTTCAAATCAAACATGGTGTTACTTCATACTTATGAGTTGTGTAACGATATTAGCCAATTTTGAGGGTACTTGTAGGCGTGCAATAATATAGAGTTACATAACGAGCAACAGTGAAGTAACATGATTTATGCCTCGAGCGAAGCGAGTGGCATAAATTGCATTATTCACCGAAGCCGAAGGCTGAGTTGAATAATGATTTGTTTTCATCGAGGGCGCAGCCCGAGTTGAAAACAATTTGTTACTTCGCTGTTGGGAGTTATGTAACGATATTATTTACCAAGTTTTTCAAACGCAAGAAAACATTTTCTTCACTCTCAGCATATAAATATAACTTTTGTCTTTAGACGGTAGGCTTTACGTGGTGAGCAATACGACTTGTTTATCAAAGCTTTGATGTGAGGCTCCGTCTCGGAGTTCCTTTAGGAACTCTTGACAAGAAGTGTAAATATAATATTGAATACTGTGAAAATAATAGAAAAACTATGAAAATAATATCAAATACTATGAAAATAATAGCAAAACTATGAAAATAATACCAAAACTATGAAAATAATACCAAAAACTATGAAAATAATACCAAAAACTATGAAAATAATACCGAAAGTGTGAAAATAATATCAAAAGTGTGAAAATAATATCAAAAGTATGAAAAAAACTCAAAAATAACACATCTTACTTAACCGCTATATCCGGCCACGCGGTAAATAATAAGTAATATTGCACTCCTCACATTGGCTAATACACTAAGAGGATGGCAAATGGTCATGACCCTAATAAAATTATTGCACTCGGCTTCGTCTTGTGCAATAATTTGGTATTGTCGCACTCGGCCTGCTCCTCATGCGACAATACAAATTATTGCACTCATCTACCCCTCGTGCAATAATTTCTATTATATAACAATCGTTATATAATTCTTGCTCCGATAATTTTTGTTACATAACGGCTTCAAAAATGGAGTTTAGGGGTCAATTAATAATTTTCATAAGATTTTAAAATTTTCGAAATTTTGGGGTGTGATAATTTTTCCAGGTGTGTGATAACTGTACAGTTATCACACCCCTCAAAGAACACTTATCACACCTTTGAAAAATTATCACGCCCCAAAAATCAAATATTTAGAATTATGTGATTTGTATTTATTTATGTATTTAAGTATGTAAAATCATATTATTTAGTCAATTCTATCACTCCATTACGATACACCAGTGTATGCATCTTATACACCTTATACATCTTGTGTTATCTTGTTTTGGTTTCATGAGTTATGGATTCACCGTTCGCGTTAGTCTTTATGTGAGCCGCGCACGCACGTGCCAGTTAAGCAGTAAGACCACTTGCTCTCACTCCATTACGATACACCAGTGTATCCATATTGTGTTATCTTGTTTTGGGTTCATGATCAGTTCATGTATCTTGTTGGTCATTATATGAGCCGCGCACCCACGTGCCAGTAACACAACTTGCTCTCACTTCATAACGATACACCAGTGTATACATTTATTATGTTAAATCTTGTTTTGGTTTTATGAGTTTATGTAAACCCGGTAGTCGTTATATGAGCCGCGCACCCACGTGCCACAAGGATCACTTAACCTCACTGCTATAGTCTACAATCTGCCAATAAATGTGCATCCATTACAGCATTACACACTCACACGGAAATGATCTCTCTATCATGTTTTGATCTCGCTACACATCTCAATCAACAATCACTTTTATAGTACCTTGGAATCAAAAGATATGACCAAAGTTTATGAATATTCCGGACTTGCGTTTTTATTCTTACTTTCTTAGGCAAATCTAAATATACATAGCCACTTTTCACCATCAAATCTAAAATTCCTGGCCACTTCGGAGCTTGATATTTTCAAGATTCAATTTCAAGCCCTCTAGTTCAAAGAATTTTTATATTTAAAGGCTTCTAAATTCTCTTTCTCTTTGGAAAAACAGTGTGTGTAGATCTCCGTCCGTTTCTCACGTTATATAATAGATTAATCAAACACCCTAAGGATACGTTTATATCAATTATCACACTCGCCTTCGGCTCGAGTGATAATTGGAATTATTGCACTCGCCTTCGGCTCGAGCAATAATTCGAATTATCACACTCGCTTCGCTCATGTGATAATTCATATAAACGTATCCTAAGGGTGTTTGATTATCCTATATTAGCGCATTCCCAGCCATGCTCTAAGCGTATATTATTCACCAAGTGTACAAAAGTACAAAGCTTTGAGCCTTTAAAAGGCTCAGGTTTTTAGTATTCTGCACAGTTCACAGCAGAAAAGGACGTTCTGTAGTATCACTTTTTTAGGTGTAGAGCAATTATCTACTGATCAGTCGAGGTAGCAGTGTGGCAGCTCTCCCAGCAGAAAAGGACGTTCTGTCGTATCACTTATTTGGCCCAAGTGTTGAATAGCATCATAAAAATTGCAAATAACACGGTGTAAGAGTGGAGTAACATGGTAAAAGTGTGCAATAATACCAAAAGGGTTGAGTAGGTAATACAACAAAAAACTCAAAATAACACGTTTTTATTCAACCGGAATAACCCTACCACATGGTGAATAATACTTCTTACTTAACTTTCCAAGCACAAAATCATAAAGTCCTACCTATGATCATAAATCTATTCCATATAATATAGACTCTACAATACCAACTTAAACGCAAAGGTTTGAGTGCAGAGGCTTTAAAATTTTTTTTGCTATTACTGTGTAAGTGCTAAAATTAAAAAGCCACAAGCAGTCTGATGAAATGGATTGGAAAGTTGGAAATCATAACTTCCTCCTTTTTGTCAAATGCCCCTCTGTTTCATGGGATTCTTGATGTCGTGTTATAGGTGTAAAGTCACATGTATGATCATCTGAAGAATCATAATATATAATCAAAGCAATGTATCCATCATCAGGAATTGACTCTCCTCCCCAATGAACATGATTACTATGACATATTGGTTTCCCTTCCCATGAGACCAAAGCAGTTCTGCTGGGCTGTTTTGAATACTTTACATTAAAGTCTCTCCTCAGAACGAAGTGCATCTTTTGAGCAGATATATAATCAGGGTGGATGTGTATGTCATCAGGATAGTCCTCAACATCAGTACAGAGACCCATATCAAATGAATTAGGTTCATTCGAAATAGGACTAACATTAATGATAAAACCACATTGGTTGGGATTATCACATGACTTTACTCTTGGATTTTTCCAATAAAATTTGTAAATTCTTTTTCGACCACAAAATTCTCCAGCACGAATGGTCTTAGGATGAGAATGATTTTTCAGAGAAACATTTTTTTGCATTTTACCCCTGTGACATATCAATTCAACAGAATCACTTACTGAGACTAATTCGTTACAGTTCCAGACATGCCATTGCCATGATTTTGAGTATGCATTGCGTTCATCTTCTCCCATTAAACTGCTCACCTTATGACAACTATAACTTTCATGTTTTTTAAAGAAGTGGGGATGCATTCGTTTCCAACCCCTAGTATCTTTTACTGCAATAAGAGAAGTGATCAATTCCTTGAATCCTGAGTCAGGTGTTATGTTGGTAAAAGATCCTTGACGTATAATGAGCTCAATTACCATATAAAGATTTTTGAAAACAGAAGATGATGAAGCAACTTGAAGTATATCTTTTACATCATATGAAATTCTATCCATACTATACACATCATTGACATTTCTTCTGATAGATGCAAATAAATTTGGAATACAGGTTGAATTTCGGATATTCTCTACAGCATTGAAATCACAGATAATATCTTCTATTTCTCTCTGTGGATGATCTACTACTAAACTGTTTGTGGAACCTAAAACATTGAAGCTCCTAGATCTTTCATTGCAAGAAGAATTTATTGTGTCTATATTGAGTGCTTCGAGAACTACCTGTAGGTTTTCTTTTCTTCCTCAGTGTTCACAACAAAATCATATCCCTTCAATTCTACCAGACATTTGATATCACTGCTGGATGCTCCACAATTATCAAAATTGATTCCTTTAAGAATATAAGCAGACTTATCATCAAGGTGGTAACCTTGTCTAGCAATTTGTTCTTTGACTATCTTCAAGATGACACCATCATATCCGTTAGCAATAGTCAACAACATTTTCAATTGTTCTACTGATAGATGCATATAGGAAGCAGCATATTTCCCAATAAAAAACACGTTTTTGTAATTGTTCCATAGAGGAAATTTTTTCTGTGACCTTTTCTGTAGTATTTTTGTCTCAACCTTTTATGGGCAAACAATGCTTCATCTAGTGAAAATTTCAGCATACTGAACTTTTGTTCATCATCCATGTTATCCAGTAACAGTGAGTCATTGACTTGAAGGTAAAAAAGCATTACACTTGTTCAATATCCAATCTACCATAAACATTTCAGCAAGATTGTTTAGTTGCCGAAATGAATCATACTTTAAATCAACTTTTCCTGAGTACAGGCACCGAACAAAATGCTCAACACTTTTCTTACTGAAACCAGTTATGTCCACAGACATCTTCAGTTGTTTAAAGAATAAATCTTGGAAAACTGCACTATTATATGAAAGAATGATAGAGTTTGCTTTCAAAAATTCATTATCATCAACCAATAATGTAACATTATTGTGAACCAGGCAATCTAAATTTTCTACCCCAAAGTCTACTGGTACCTTTTCCTTTGCCATGGTCTATAGACATCACTGTAGGAGAGGGCACATGCATTTAGAAATAGTATGAAATATGAAATTAATGCATGATTTGCAATGAAATGTGTTGAAATGTGTGAAAAATACAGCTGAGTCAAGATTTGAATAAAATTTCAGAATAAAAGAAAAATAAGACAGTTGCTGCCTGTGTATCTATTCAATATTGAATTTTTGAAAAAAATACTCATCTAATAACAACCTAGACTCTGACCATAAACCAACAAACCATAAATCCTAACCTTTAACCTGATAAGTCTAACCCTTATCCCTTAATCTAACCTTTAATCTAACCATATCTGTTAATGTTACTGTTTGTTTTCTGCTGCTCCTTGAACAGTTGATCAGTTGAAATTCAAATAAATTAATAATAATTCATTACATAAAACTAAAGGAGAGGCTGAATCCGATGGTCAAGTAAAGTAAGTAAGTATATTATGGTATTAAACCATCTCTAATCTCATACCCAATTGATCAATTTCAAATGTTAACAATTATTTAGCACCATTTCACTCCGGTGCCCATTCCATAGTAACATTAATAAAAATCAAATTTTCATAAACAAATAAGATTAAGAAGTTATTCTAGGGGGGTCTCATGAAAAATCAATTTGGACAATTCCCCACAAAATTGGTACCAAAATGATCAGCACGATGAGTTCTTTCGAACAAACTAAGTTTTATTGACCAATTTGATGATTTGAGAGAGTTATAGGCTGCACCTGGGCAAGTAAACAAAGTTTTTTAAGTAAACAAAGTTTTTTATTGATCTCCACAACTTACAAGCCGCACTCAAAATGTGCAATGCCGAAATTTCGCTTAAAATTACGCATATCAATCGTCCTCACAAAAAATGCAATTAAATGGAAAATCCTTGGGAGGATATTGCGCAGCATGTTCTCTTATAAGGTGGTCTTGTCTCTGGCACTTCTTGTGTCACGAGGCAGCCAGCTAAGTCCTGTTCCACCCTCCGGCTTACTTCACTCTGCCAGGTGCACCCGGGTCACGCTAAGGTTCAGGCAGCACAGAGCTGACTCTCATCCAGCTCTGTGTCCATATCATCCCACTTCTCTGTCCCCCCCCCGCTTCACCCTCCTCACCCTACTACACCACGCAGCCCTTTCCTTGGCTCTCTTCTTCCTTCCCTCGTAACCCCCTTCTTCCCCAGTTCCCTTGAATCCCTTTTCTTGCTTGCAGTTCTGCTACTTTCCTCCTCTCTTCCCCCTTCAGGCATCTCCCAGAGACTGGTGATCTGACACGCAGATTAACACAAGGTATACTATGAGTCACAATTCCACTTTGATCGCAAACAGATGCAAACGAACACACCCAGATCCCACCAATTACACATATTCAAATCATTTTCGAGCTATCAAGAGCGCCAAGCGCATGCGTACAGTGCGTGCACATGCTGCATGCAGCTTATCAGTTATGTTGTTACCATAAAAGTCTCAACGACCAACCCTTTCAGGAAACCTTTCAGCAAACTCTTTCAGGACTACTCCCTAGGCACAATCGATCATGTCCCCTGTGCAGTGTGTAGGCCTCCCTGCACGGCTGTGCATAGGCACTAGCCATTAGAGAACCTGCGCCAAGCAGCACTAACTTTTTGAGGCATTGTTGCAGCAGTTGAGCATGTGGAACTACCAGAACACTGGATCCAGTCTAGTTATAGAGACCCCACATCCTACCTGGTTTCACTAGACAGGGGCCGACTGCAGTCATCACAATCATATCTCTGCACTAGAGCTATGCTAATGCAGAGACGTACTCACAGGAGTACTAAATATGATTACTGCTCTTTTAGGGTTACTCTAATCAGGATACCAGCAATAGAATTCGTTGAAATGCAATGTTAAATTGTTAATGGTTATTGCTTTCCGTTTATGCTGTTGTTAAAACAGTCTAGCATGCAACGCTAGCAAAGTTTATTTTAAGTCAGAACAGGCAAGAATACTACTTTTCTGGAGCCAAGAATACTATCAAACAGTAGTGTGCTATGTGCATCTCTATCAAATTAGCAAGTGATCTTCCTCACTGTGAAATCATTCAAATTCTGAGCAATAAATCACGGACCAACCAATGTCAAAAGATGAGATTTAGGTTGAAAAACGTTCCCTAATCTGCTCCATATATCCTTCTATAAATATCTAATTTTAACTCCCTAATGCCCAGGTTCGTACACCTTCGAGTTCTCCCTGATCCTCCCTGACAAGATCCCCAATACCATCTACACCGTACACGGCTACGTGAGATACGTTATCTACTGCCGGTTCGGGGAGACGCCCCTACCCCAGTTCCTACAGGAAGCTTACCTCGACATTAGCGAGGTGAGTGTCACAACAGTCACACTATCTGCGGTCAGGAGTCAGGGGTTGAAGGATTATAGGAGGGTCTTTGCCTAGGCTCCGGTCAGATGCATAGCGTTTGCATCGCTTTCGTTTCTTCATTGCCATTTGCTAAGATAGTGCGAAGTTAAGCAGGAAAGGATTAGAATTAAAACAAAGCAAACAATATAAGAGTGAAATTTTGGATCATTCATAGTCACCAAAATCAATACATTTGAATTTAATTTACATGATTCATCGCCAAATATCATTATCTTAAATTCAGTTAAAGAATGAAGGCGGCAGTATGGGAAGAAACAACATGGCAGTGCAGCATTTCATTGTTTTCAAGAGTTACAGTATCTCAGGTGTCCCAGGCATTCTCGATAGCACGTAAGACGCATTGCTATACCTAATAAAGCCTTATTTGAAACGAGCTATATCTTAATATTCCATTTCATACATTCTGGCATTCTGCAATTGAATGGTAAACGGTGTAATGATTGCTGTGTAGAGTTGATGAACCCTTCGCGGGTAACAAAAGTCTGACAAGAATCTTAGAATCAATGCCACCATTCCTTCTATTGCAGGTATGACCAGGCGTACGAGCGAATAGGGAACATGCTTTGCAGCTCGGGGGAGGTTTCCTTCCTCTTCAGTCTACCTCGGACAGGTTTCTTTATCGGAGAGTACATGTATGTGACGGCCGATATCAGAAACATGTCCGATAGGGAAGTGGTGTTCTCAGAGGTTGCTATAAACCAGGCAATCGTGTTCAGAGCAGGTAAATCGGGGATGGGCAATTCAACTCTTGAAATCTCACATTCAAGACAATTTATGTAAAATCACCAATTTTTCCAAGGTCAAATATCAGCAATCGGCTCACAACCTTTGTTTTGCTTAGGTGGATACGAGGACAGCGTGAAGAAGCGGATCTGCAGCACAAAACGTGGAAACCTCGGCCCTCATCAAACATTTCTGTGGGAAAACGTACCACTATTCATCCCAAGCATCTGTGACGTATCGACGGAACACTGTAACATCATGGAACTTAAATACTACGCATCGTTTAGTGTTGGCGTGAGAACGAGAGTCAGAGTCAAGACGATACAGGTTGACATACCGATAATCATAGGCGTAAAGTGAGATGGTAATATTATAGGAGTTAAATAAGTTGCCTAGTGCGTTCCTTCGGAGAGTCGTATCGGATGGACTTTGTTCATAGACAGAATATCAAATATGGCCGACCCAAACAAGTGTGCTATGATTATGTCAGTGTAAAGTGAAATAAGATACTAACTGCATTGGAATTTTGATGTATGAATGACTCGCGGAGAACAATCACGCAAATAGATAAAAGCACAAATCCATATTCAATGTCATGCACTTGAAAAGCCCTTGTTTACGATACGTCTGTAGATTTCAAGATAAAGAATCGCATTATTTCGTATTCCACCTCGTATAATGACGGTTTTTATGAGGTTGAATGTTTGACTTGAAAAGAATTTGTCATCCAAGGTTCACGAGAGTCAGAAAATATAACTCATTCCTAAATTCCACACGCTCAAAGATGTGAACGTACGTGCGACCTCGTGCAGCAATTGTTGTACGCTTTTTCCTTTTCAAAGACGATTGGCATTTGGCGCCGCGCGTTCCATACATGTCAATCATTACGTAATGCTAAACTAGCAAGTCCAGTCACAAATCGCTACAATTAAGCAATCATTTTCGATGATTTTACTGCTCTTGGCAAATGGCAGGCTGAAAGTAGTTTAAAACATTTTGAAAATTTACAGAACATTCAACCTCATACTGCTGTTTCTTTATTAGATATTCACGAAGCATTCTTATCGAAAGCTGTTAAATTCCAATTAAAAGGGCTGTTATCGGTAACATGCGGTATGTATAATGTTGCGGCAAATAAAACACAGATAATGGTTTTATTTTGAGAAATCTAAAATCAAATTAAATTCAATTTAATTAGTTCTTTACTTCGTGTCTTCTTTCTTCCGACAGAAGTTGGCCTCAATCCATGTGCTGATTGACAATGGCATCATTGATCAGAATCTGAAAGGTTTGTTGAATATTTCAAAGCTGTATTAAATAATTAACTTCATATTAACTTATTCAAAATGATTTAAGCAGCTTAATATGGGATTGAAGCCCGGAAAAAGTAGCCCTCGAATGACGAAAGTCCACATCATCCTGTTTGCCACCTAATATTGTAACAGCGTGCTATTTCCTAATCTGTTTCATGGTTAGGCCCGGTGTAAGGCCATCCACATGTCAGAAGTCGAAATCATCGAGGTCGTCCTTCTCGTAATTGTTATCGAAAACTTCGAACGTTTGGAAGTCGACCTTGTACCTGCAAAGAGTGTTTTGTTATCGCATCAAATGATAGCAAACGGTCTAGCTAGTCTAGAAAAATAAAACCAAAATTCGAGGAACTTTCACTTTATCTATGTTTGCGTGTGCCATTATGTCCAATGGGCATTAATTGGATCCGTTCCATCCGAAGTGAGTTGGATCCTTCCCCAGTACATGGGATTCCACTTGTCTGTGATGAGAAGAGTCACCTGGAATTACAAGGAATAGAATTGGCCCCTGAATTAACGATAACGAGGGTGAGTGGCGATTGGTGACAAGTCGCAGTCTTTCCCTTGTTAACCCACCTGAGAATACCGCCAACCCCACCGAACCCGCGGCAGAACTGCGATCCCTCCTGGGACTTGTCTGTGATGATTTCAAGAGTCGCACCTGGAAAGAGGGGAATTAAGAGGGGATGAGTGGCACCTGGGATAAAAGAGGGGGATAAACGAGGGAATGACGTTGAACTATAGAGGGGGAATCACATGCTATGTTGTGAGATCAGGGGATATTGAAAAAGATTTCGGCGGGGGCCGAGGCCGGAGCTACTGATCGGACTTCATATTTGGAATATGGATGTCAAGGATCAACTCACCAAAAGTTTTGTAGTTATTGGCGAACCATTCAATGAGCGTCATTTTCTCTAGAACTTCAAGTTCCACTCCACCCTGGAATGATAAGATGAGGATAATCTATGAGGATAATTTATGCGAAAATGAGTAAAATGTTCGAGAATTTGTCGACAAAAAGAATATAGCGCCATGTCCAGACAATTTTCATAATATTTCCACTAATATTAAAGAACTGACATCCATGAAGAGGGTTTTGTCCTGTTCCTCATCCGGTCTGATGTGGATCACTCTTTCTTCTTCTGTCTGGTGGTTCTTCAGCGTTATCCTGCAGTGGGGATATGGTTGTAGGGGCTCATGAGCCCGGTTAGTTTGGGGGTTTCTTCCAGCATTTGGGAGCTATTCGATGAAACTTCAGGGTTAAAACGAATTATCTCAAATATTCGCAATCTCAATTTATCCCTAATTTGCTGATTCAGGTGTTATTTACCTCATAACGTCGAGGTTTTCCCAGACAATGAGGGTCTCCACTGCACCCATATCCAGGGCTTTCATCGTGTCCTCAACTCCGAAGCAGAACTTTCCCGTGTCTTGGGATATCTCATCGAAATAACGTCCTGGGAAAAGAGCGATAAGCTTCTAAATCTGAAGAGAATAAGAATGTGCAAACACTATCTAAAAAGTCATGAATGAAATCGGCGCAGGGAATCGCAAATCTTGTGGTGAGCAGTTGAACTCCCCGAAACATTTCAAAAGAGCATTGCAAAGAAGGAGCACCCACCAATTAGCTTCTTCTCTTGGATGAACTTAACGTTAGCCAAACACTCCTGACTCAGTTCAATGGCCTGGTTGAAGCCGTTCTCTCCTCCATACGACACATCAACCAACTTCAGCACTTTGGCTTGGAGCCGGGGATCAAACATGTCGGAACCGCTCAGCTCGCTCTTGAAGTCAGCAGATCCAGCCAGGATGAGTCCCGTTACGTTGGGCTGAAGAGGGGAGTCAATTATTGTGAGATACTCTAGCTTGATGGAGATTGTGTGAGATATATCTCATCAGCAACATGGTAGGAGACTTGACATCCTATCAGTTTTCAGGCAAATCCGCATATATAATTACCTTGTCGTTTGTGATGAACAGTTGGACGGCTGTTTCTGCCACTTTACGAACGTAGTTGTGTCTCTTCTCCATACGTAAACGAGCGAAACGTAGCGCTGACTGACCACCACGACCTGAAAAGGGAGAAATACTTGAATCTTTTTTATTTTTCATGTACCTAAAGCACTTGGGAACTCGATCAGTGACGGCAGTTTTTGAATCCTGATGAAAACGCTTTCAATGATTCCAACCAGTGGTTAATTTTCTAAATTTGGACATTAGGAACCATTAAGTATTGGGAAACAAAGAATTGACCGCAAGCTTACTTACCGTGTTTCTTGGGTAAATCCACAGTGAACTTCTGAAGCACGTTTCGTGTGTTGCCACAGAGGGTACCAAACAGACTTCCGTTTCCGTCCATAACAATGAAACCGAATCTGTTAGGATGAGCAATGTACAAGCATTTTATACGGAATATTTCACATAGAGTTTCAACAATAACATTGACATTTTCCACAAACAAATTCCGGATTAAAAGTTGGCTGAACAATTTGAGAATGTGACAATTAAATGCTTTCATGCAACTGGCAACAGTTCGCTAGATCCCCCCGCTCGCTAGTATAATCACCTGTTATCGTCAGCTAGGAGAGCATCGAGTGCCTCTGTGTGGAATTTGTTGTCACAGAGGTAGAGGGAGGTATTGATGGGTTTGAAGGGCTCGAAGTCAATGTTAACCTTCTTCTCCTTGCCTTCGTCAGTGATGATAGTACCGCAGTACACAACCAGACCTTTTGGTGGAACTGCAAAGGGAGTAGCAGTAACTGTAACTGTAGGATGTAGCTGATATATCATATAAGCAAAAACTTATCTGAAGACGAGAAGTTACGAGAATTTCTTTATTTCACGTTTGAAATTGAATTTATCAGCTGCGATATTTCAATGAACGATCTACTTTGCATAGTACGGTGAGATAAAACAGACAATTGTGACAAATAAAGGAATATATTTTCGTGTCAGTCACTCTAATTTATCAGCTAAAATTTCAAATTGCACATTGTATCAGTTAATACAGCCTAGTGTTTACGTCATAGTACTGAAATATTCTTCCTCAAGATTCATGTTACTAACTTTTTAAAAGCAGAATAAAGTATAAAAACATCTATTCGTCGAAAATTCTCAATAGCAAAATATTTTAGAATTCTGAATCACTGAAAGAGAGCCATTATTCACACATTATATCAGTGGCGAATAACGAACAGTACCTCTGTTGTAAAGTTTGATTCTGTGCTGTACCGATGTAATAGCTCCAAGCACTGACAATCTGCAAGGAAAAGCTCAATAAATGGGTGAGAAAGTCACATTAATACAACATCCAGCAAAAGAATTATTTTTCAGGGCATTTCAAAATTGAACTATAAGATAGGATTGCAAGTTATGAACTGAATTCATTTTCATTTCCTTTGAACTGATATAGTTATAGGCAAATGATGCCACAAGTATAGCTTCTGAATGACAGAATCCCATTCTCTTCCATGCGAATCAAGGTTATGAAGATGAATTGCACTAATCGACTTCTTGTCAATTTACATCAAAAGAAAGTTACAAACTTACAATTATGAATGGAAATATTACTGTTAGTGAAGTGTGAAGGCGAGGAAAAATCTGTTAACACGAGATTTGATGTTAGCAGCAGTACCATATTCTTCAGCCAAGAGCTTGCTCACCCTGGCAATTTGATCCTTGGGAGGGATGATCAGGGATATCATACTCGTACCATTCCTGATATGAGATGGATTTAGTCAACATGCTGCCCCATAATGGAGGGTATGCAATAAATTTTTCTAAATATCCTGATCATGGGCTCTGCCTAAACGTGTGATGATGAAAACAGACGAAAATTCTAGTAAAATAATAAAGGATTTCCCATGAAGAAACACAATTAATTGTCTGGCTTGGTAAACTCACCCTCGAGCAGCTTCAAGACTTTTTATCAGTTTCTTGATTTTCCAGATTTCAACATTACGGTCAGTTGCATCATCAGCAGACATACCTAATCAATATTTGGAATGGAAAGTCTAAAAATACATCTTAAACATCACTTCAAGTCAATGATCAGTACAAAACTGTTCAATAATTTTACATATTTTATTTATCCACTTAATTCATCTATACACTTCTATAAGTTTTGAATCCAAGTGTTAATTAATTAATACACTCCTATTTGTGAGCCCAAGGAACAATTAACTAAAAACTAAATCAACTCTTAGACCTTAAAAGACATAAATCTTAATGTTCAAAATCTAATACCGTTTAACTATCCAAACTTTAAAAAACAGAATCTAGGAAAGTCCATTCTTCTTTGACAAGATCTGTACCATGACTTGGTGAAATAACAAAATACTTAGCATTTCAGAGTATTAGAATTGTGGGGAAAACTGTGAATTCTCTCTGCCCCAAGTGATTCAGACCCATCAAGAAATCTTTCAAATAAAGGATTGTGAAGCCGTATAAATATAATAAATAAGTAGATTATAAAATTTTAGTTATTACATATGGTTAAGTTGCTTAAATCGATATAGTTGTACTCATCAATTAGTTGATAATTCAATTCCATTGAATTGAATTAGATATCATTTTCACAGCACTTTTTTTTAATTAAAAAGAAATCTTTCTTCAAGACATCAATCCGCACGACTGTTCTCCAACTCCATACTTGAACACCAAAATGATCCCTTTAGGTAATCCAATGTGGAGAGCAGCAGGATTTAAGTGAGTAACACCAAGATGAGTGGTGTGCAGGCATCTTCAGTCCAATACCGACCTCAGCTTTCAGGGTGTTCAAATTGGAGAGCTTTTTATGAGGTAGGCCCTCCAGCAGTCACCCCCTGGTACCAGGGTATAGCACAGTCAAGTGCAGTGACCACCTGCCTGAATGAAACTGAAACTTGCTCTTTGGTCGTTGATTGTACTCCAAGCATAAAGAAATTAAGCAAAACACTTAGTGAAGAGAACTCTCAACTAAATCCCTGAGAATTCTACTCAAAATAATAACTGGCCACAACAACCTCAATGCTCATCTCTACAGAATGAACATGGCCCTAGAACCAATTTGTGAATACTGCGACCTCCACAACTCAGGTGTTGACCCAATTTTCTGCCCAGATGAAACAGCAATACACATAATAGAAGACTGCCCAGCCTTTTCCATACAAAGAATTCGGCACTTCCAAGACTTCAAAATCAAACTAGAGGATATCATAGGTAGCAACAAACCACTCTCCACAACACTCCGTAGCCTCATAAACTTTTGTAACAAATCTGAATGCTTTAACAAAATCCCACAATTCACTGAGCCTATATCACCAAGAAGATAAACCAACAACAACAACAGCAACACCAATAGCAACAGCAGCAACAAATCATACCACCATCAAACAATCTCCTATCTCTCTGCTCCAGGCAGTAACCTGGAACTGGGCCTTGCCCATTGAGCCCAGTTAAATCAAAATCGATGGGAATATGATTTACACAGTCTGGTTGAGTCAGGCCTCCCCGTGACTCATCTGGACGAAGGGAGGTGGTACATAGCCACCTCCGGCTGATCTCCGACCTAATCTGCAGGCAAGCACTGACTTGTTTTGCAGTCTGTTTGAAGCCAGGGGCGTTGGTGGCTTGCTGGTCCAGTGAGGTCCTGGACGGGTAGGCTACTCTCAGCCCAGGATATCTCCGGCAGTCGGGTGGCCTGAAAAACCACCCAGGAGTTCACACCCTTCGCCTAGTGTACTAGGGACAGTCTCCATGCCCAGCATGGCTGCCACCGGCCTGGTTGATTAAACCGACTGTGGCCGTTTTACTAAGACTAAGACTAAGACTACTAGATGACCGGTGGATGGATTGGGGTTATTTGTGTCCTTTTATGATGCACATTAATAAAATTAATGAGAAGTGGCATGCATCCTGATGCAATACTCCATCTTGAGAGATGCTTTTTGAATTAAAAAGAAATCTTTCTTCAAGACATCAATCTGCAAGACTGTTCTACAACTCCATACTTAAACACCAACATGATCCCTTTAGGTAATCCAATGTGGAGAGCAGCAGGATCTAAGTGAGTCACACCAAGATGAGTGGTGTGCAGGCATCTTCAGTCCAATACCTACCTCAGCTTTCACATTTCAGGGTGTTTAAATTGCGAGAGCTTTTTATGAGGTAGGCCTCCCAGCAGTCACCCCCTGGTACCAGGATATAGCACCATCAAGTGCAGTGACCACCTGCCTGAATGAAATTGAAACTGAAACCTGCTCTTCGGTCATTGATTGTACCGCACATATTTGAATTAAAAAGAAATCTTTCTTCAAGACATCACAAATTGAAATAAAGCATGAATTTAAAGTAAAGTAAGCATTACCGTGGTGTTTCCACATAAAAGACGGCGCGCACTCAGTGCGCGCCACTGAGTGCGCGCCATTCCCACCTTGGAGATTTAATGGTGGGAATGGCGCGCACTCAGTGGCGCACTCAGTGCGCGCCGTTTTTATCATGTGGAAACACCACGGTAATGGTATTTGACCATCTTTAATCTCATACACAATTGATCAATATCAAATGTTAACAATTATTTCGCACACACTATTTCCCTCCGGTGCCCATTCCATAGTAACATAAATAAAAAGCATGAATTTTACAATAAAGTAAATAATAAATTATTCAATGTGATGAATTAAATTCTTATTTCCGCAATGAAAAAATATCAAAATAATTGTTCAAAAACACTGACAAAAATGGCGTGTGGCGGAGGGTATGGCCATGGTAAATCCTGATCCTACAAAAGCGTGTGCAACATTACTTTCTTTAATAAAGAGCAATCAGCATAATGCCCTTCACCTAACCAGGTGCTCACGCGCGCGCGCAGCCTACCTGTTCTGCGCGCCGCGCGCAGAACAAGGCACTGGTTAGGCCGACACATAATGCCCGGTTAATTCCGCATAAGTGTGCGTTGCGTTCGCCGCGCGCGCTGCTTGCCCTGGCCTCACCAGGACCCTGGTTTCGTGCGACGCGGACGCGCCGTGTAATGCAAGAGCCGCGCATTGCGAAGTTCTCGTAGGATGTTACCCTACCCTCGCGCGCGGCGCAACGTTCCACATTTGGACGTCACTTTGCAGCCATCCAGCCAAAAGAAATAAACGGGCAACGTCCGTCGACGCAGTTCGAACAGGAATATACTTGTTTAATAACCCTGTTGAATAAGATTGAATAATGTATACGATTGCAAAATATGTTAAAGAATATGATTTATTGTTTTTGTTTAAAAATATATATTCAATTCAACTCAATGTCATGTATCCATACACATTTTTATAAATAAGACTCTGTATTAAAAATTCATTTGTGGGTGGCACTTCCAACAGTCAGAATGACAGTTTATTCCTTGAAAATTTTCGTTGCCATTAACTATTGCTATGTTAGATTTCAAGGATACTAAGATAGTATTTTAAAAGTTAGAAATATTTTGACGCCAGAAAATATTATCATTTCTTAATCATTGTAATTGTGATACACCTCTCACTGCATATGTTGGGTGCTTTCTCAACCTGTATTTTATAATATTGGACTCTCTTCGGAGATTTTAACCTTTCTTTCAAAGATAGTATACATTGTATGTGCTATAAAATTTGTGATTGAATTGAATTGTGGTAACACTGCGAGTTCAATTTCATCTTAATTTTTAAAAAATTTACCTTTTTATACAACCTTTTCTTGTATAAACCTTTTGAACAATTGGAGCCTTCTCAGCTATTTGTAATGAAATTATCCTTTAATTTTATTAAGTTCAGACCCAAAACTATTCACTATATTTTAATTGCTGTAAAATCTTATAATTGAACCGAATTGAACTATACTATCCTGAGCTGTCCTCTGTTTATGAACACACGACCAGTAAGTAGCTATGATTTCTGTACTATTTGTATAACTCTTGGAATATACCCACTAGCATAATTTGATTCTATTCTTTTCACTTTGGTTACCCTTGATGAAGGCTTTTATCCCAAATTTCATCAATGTTTCATCTCAATGTTGTTGAGGGTCTGATTTTTCAGTAGTTGAATTGTTTCAAAGTTCAGTCATTGAGTCCATGCTTGGCATACCTTAAAATAATCTTTTTGGTGCATGTGCAGAATAAGTATTCAATATTGCCCTGGCATAACTAGATATTGTTGGATATAATGAGTTCAATTAATGCCATTATTTACTGCAAAACTAACTGAGATGGGTTTTGGACGAGGACGAGGAGCCAGCGCAGCCAAGAAGGTGCAAGGTGATTTGTTCAAGTAAGTTCTAAATTGATAGCTAGTATCTAACATTTATTTATTTATTCGTCTTACAACTGCACAATTGAAGACTGAAAGATGTATGAACTTATCACTGATACTCCACAGTGCTATGGAGGTTTAATAGTAATAGATACATTATTGAAAAAATGTATATTGTAATTGTGCTGTAAAAAATTATATTCATTCATTCATTCAGTAGTATGATGGTTATGGTGGTTCTATTCCCATGATTTATTTTCAAAAACATCGACACAACACCAGGCGCAACTGCTGCTCCAGCAGCTTTGTCAATGATAACTAATTAATTGTCTCCTGCCTAACCCTTCAACTCAGTTCAAACAGTGAAGGTCCTCTCTTAGCTCTGGTTGTAAAATTGCGTTGTTTGACATTAACTATATTATTTATCTTTGTTTACTTGAGTTTAATGATTCTGTGAACAGAATGGCTCCACAAATGTATTATCATTGTTTTGGTCACCAAATGTTGTTTGGCCACTAAATGTTGTGCTTTCAGTATTAACTTTTTAATAACTTAATATGTTCACATTTAGCTTCAGCTCCTGCTCAAACGAATGGATTTGGGTCAAGTAATGGACTCGGTCACAGTAATGGTGCCAGCTCATTTGGTGGAGGTGACGGAGGTTTGTTCTTCATGATATTTAAGTTCATACAGCATCAAATTAATATTTCAATATAATATTACAATTTAACTGTTCAAGTAAATTATTCACTGTTCCATATATATCAACTCCCTATAATCTATCATTTTGAATGGTTACCTTTCAGGGGGTGACAATTCCTGCCGAATTTGTAGAGAAGATGGACACTTCGCCAGGGATTGCCCCAACAAAGGCCAAGGTAATTAATTACTGGGCCGGCTGAAAAACTCCAATAATGCCACCTTGGCAAGGCAGTAAAACACCACTTTTATTTAGATCTGTCATCATGTTTAAGGGACTTCTGTGCTACAAATGGTTAGGATCAGGTGCTGATCATTCCAACATTTACATTGCATCTATCATTATTACGCTATGAATGTTGAATTCTCAATAACTAACTTGACACTAACCTCACACTGAACACAGGTGGAGACGGGTGCAGAGTTTGTGGTCAGGATGGGCACTTTGCCCGAGAATGTCCCAACAAAGGCGAAGAGAAGTGTTTCCGGTGCAACCAGACTGGGCACCGTGTAGCAGATTGCACTGAACCAGGTTTGTTTGTGTTTTGTCAAGCGGGAGACTTCATGAATAAGTCTCGTTACACGTATCCCTCAACTGCGATAATTCTTATATGCATAATTATTCTGGGAGGCTTGGATAAATTGTTCTTTTCATGCGTGTCTTTTTTACTATCAAGTTGCCTACCCACACCTGCGACCCTTTTATTATGTGCATCTCACGGAAGGGTTTTTGAGTGTAATATCCACGGACCATCACATCCCCATGGGAGGTGTGAGGGCAACTCTCAACAGCGGAGTGTTCTGCTGGAACCCACCTGGCTGCACTGCTAGTCTGTGCTACAACCCCTTACCTGGGTGTAACCTGGTGCTGACGGTGTACGCTTCACCCAGAATCTTCTTGGTGAAGTCCCTAACTCCAGATTCTTATCGCTGAGCAGGTGTTCAGTGTAATTCGGGGACCCTAAGTTTGTCACACTTAACGAGTTATCAGGTAGAGTTGGTGTGAAAAATTGAAGAAATATTACTTTTCCATGGAAACATTGCCCCCCCCCCCCCCCCCCCCGAATATTTCAACTGGTGAAGGTCATGAACTTCCTGCGTATTATCATGACGTTGGGTACTTATTACATTAGTTAAACACTCAGCATTATTTAACCAATCAGCAACTTGAGTAGATGTTTTCTGTTTCAATTTCCGCTGGACGCATATTTATCTTTATATGTATTATGAAGTGTAACGAACCAGCCTTAGGGCTTTATCAAAGCGAACACCTGTCCTAACACCTGCCCAGTTGATTAATATCGACGCATGAATAATCCGCCGGTTACGTCATCTTTTGTAGCACGCGGCAGTGCTTGGTGACGTCAGTATTTGTTACTTTTTTTAATTAGGTCTGCAGGTGGAATAGAATCCAGACGCTCTGCAAAAAGATTCCACATAATCTGATGCTAACAATATACCCAGAGACCAGAAAGGCGATAATTTGGCGTTATTCAATTTTAACGGTAGTCAATACTTGACCGTTCCCGTGATGAACTTATCACTGAAGCATTAAATTCCCCAATCCCCATTTACTAAATTTTCAATTTTATAAGATTTATAATTTTGAACTCAATTCATTTTTGGTATTCCCCGAGATTAAAGATACTAAGATATCCCCTCCAGTTAGATTTTATTCCCCTTTCATTACTGTGACAGGTGTATGTCGAGACGATACGCTCAACGAAACCACTGTAACCTTTCTTCCACAGCAGTTGCCAGCAGTCACGTGATGTATTTGGGGAGATCCTCAAATGTATAGTTGATATAATGTCCAATGTCTGGTGACTTTTACGGTCTTGACAAATTACTGGACGCTATCCCCCCCCCCCATTATCTGTTTAACTGCCATAAACACTGCCAAATTAACAAAATCTTCTCGCCATGAGGTTTTGAATGTATAGTATTTGTAAGTGTTACATACACACCTCGATGCGAATGTATGGCACTGTAAATCACAATCTCATGGGATGCTGAAGTGTAACCGACCTTGAATCTGATTAAGTGTTTAATGAAGATTTGGTAAATTAAATCGGAAACCCTCTTCGCGCCAATTAGCATCTAGATCTATTACATTGAGATTCCCTCCAAAAGTTAATTCAATCATCTAGAATGTACAACCAAAGAAAATCACCATAAACGGGTACATTATTGAAAGATTAGATCTCAGAGCTACCTTTTATTTACATAAACGGTACATGGTGGGTTGTAGACCACGAATGTGCCCACTTCACTGCGTTGTGTAAACAAAGTACATTGAACTAAACGCCGCGCACGAGAAATAGGCGGTTCAACGTCATCAACTCACTATATCATGATATGATAATGGCGTCATCCTACCCGCCTATTTCTCGCGATTGGCGTATAGTACGGATTGATTTCATTTTAATTGATTGATTACATTTTGTTTGACCCATCACTTTCAGTGAGAAACAGGACAAGCATCGTTTATTAATTATTGCAAAGCAATAAAACGATGATGTTGTTTCTAAATCATTCATTCTATTGATTATTTATCTATCAACATTCATCACATTTCAATAAATTCTCGGGTTTACAGTTCTCACAAGTCACAATGCACAGGATTCACTTCTTTATCTATGTCGTGGAATCCTTTTAAACACTCCCTGCCACAGTTTAATGACGTGAAATGTAGTGTTACTAAACTTATTTCAGTTTACACCGTTTGTGTGTATGTCAACAAAATCTTGTTTTAACATGTGACATTTGACATGTACACAGTGTCTTATCAATCATGTAACAAAAATAACTTGATAAACCTGATGACCTGATATTTGGTGTGACGTGTGGCGTGACAAATGTGTGAAAATTCGGTATTGATAATTTCGGCACATGGTACCTAGTACCAAGAGGTGCTAGGTAGGTCAACGTCAAGATAAAATCGTGCTATTTTGTAGTAGACGGACCCATGTACTGTGTTACGTATGATGACATGTTGTAACTTTCGTGGATGGTAGGACAAAAGCCCACCCGGACATAACCCCACCTTAGAGCACAAATTGTCCGGGTGGGGTTTTGTCCGCGCACTTGTAACTTGCGTGGTACACAAATCCTTGCTCACGTGTGGTACTTTCTTGGTAATTAGTTGGTTATCTAAACTTTAAACAAAAGAATGCCGAAGTTGCCACCCTCTAATTGTTTTCCTGATACAGAAGGTTGCGTTTGAACTGTAGGGGAGTGAGAGCAGCTGTAACTGTTTCATTGTCATGGACAAGGATAAAGAATGTATAAATTTCAGGTTCCCTATTCGCTGAAATATCCTTGACTTCTTCACTATCTCGTATTATACAGCCAAGATTTCCATCATAGTAGCACCAATGAAACACCTTTTTATTAAGGGTAGAAAACTGACGTCACACTTAGTGCCCCACATGCCTGTACGTCTACATACTGTCTAAGTGCCACACTTGGTGCCTCTTACACGAGTATACACATCCCACCACAATCACTGCCAATGTCCTTTACTGCCTTTCCGATTGCATTAAAGTCAGAATTCTCGATACACTTCTGCCCTCATATGATGTTCTGGAATTGCTTCTACCCTTGTAAGAAGTCATGATCGACTGCAAGCAGTCGACGACTGCTTGGGAATGACCCAAGTTCAGTGTATATTCCGTGATTTTATGTAACGCGCGGCGATATATCGCCCATAACAATTGTACTTTTTTAGTATAGAACGACCAATTTTGCGCGCGAAATTGCGCGACTTCACCATCAAACACAAGTTGGCTGTCACACATGGATCACGAATGGAAGTCAGTATCAAACACGAAGGGAACTTAAAAACCTACGTATTTTAGTTTGTTCTAAGAATTTTTCGTATGATAAGAGCGAAATAACACCCTCACAGATACGAGAGGCGAAGACGGTACGCCAGCGCCAGTCACGTACGTTCCAACTTTCGATGAATCAGAATCTGGGCTGTTCGATAGCACGCGGTTGACTGCCGGTATCAACTTCAAGAAGTATAAGGAGATTCCCGTGAAAGTTTCAGGACCCGGCTCCGAATTGGTAGGACTTTTCTGCACACGTTTTTTTTGAAATCACGTTGATGATATTTTGATTCTATAAAACTTTTGCGATGAAACGTGAATTAAGTACTACCAGGGAAGCTAATTTTCGCAACTTCTTCAGGTCAAAGCCATCAAATCCTTCTCTGAACTGAGCCTCGGTCAGCAGCTCCAGAAAAACATATCCCGGAGCGGCTACGACGAACCAACTCCCGTTCAGAAGTACGCTCTACCCATCATTGTTGGGGGCCAGGATGTCATGGCGTGTGCTCAGACTGGGTCTGGTAAAACAGCTGCCTTTGTCCTGCCCATGATCAACGTCATCAACACTCGTGGGGTGTCCTCCTCAGAGTTCAGTTCTACTCAGACCCCGGATGCTATGGTCGTTACTCCGACCCGAGAACTGGCTATTCAGATACACAAGGAAACGTCCAAGTTTTCCTTCGGAACGCTGGTGAAAGCTCAGATAGCGTACGGTGGGGCAGCAGTTCAGCATCAGAGGAATTGTATCAGGAGGGGATGCAACATCTTGATTGGTGGGTTTGAAATAGTTATTTGTATGCATTTTCATCCGTGGAAACCATCAACTTGTATCTGAAACGTTTACTGTCCTCTAAATTTTCTATTCGATGATAAATTGCTCGATCCAGCCCTCCCTTCATTACACTCCATTGAAATTCATTACGCATCTCCGTTAAATTTCATTGAATCTCCTTTTTCCAGGTACTCCCGGCCGGCTGAAGCAGTTCATCAACGACGGCACAGTCTCCATGTCAAACATCAAGTTCTTTGTGCTGGACGAGGCTGATCGGATGTTGGACATGGGTTTCAGTGAGGAGATCAACTTCTTCGCTGGTGCTCCGGGCATGCCACCTAAGGAGCAACGACAAACTCTCTTGTTCAGGTGCCAGATTTCCCAAAATTACTCCACCCCGAGCAAGATCCGTGTTCACTGTTCAAGTTTAGCACCAATTTCTTAAACTTTTACTCGTTTCTTTCTCGTTAAAGGATTAAACGACTGTTATATTTCAGTGCCACATTCCCTAACGAAGTCCAGACGGTTGCCAAGAAATTCCTCAAGGCAAACTACCAGTTCATCACGGTGGGCGTTGTCGGTGCTGCCCAGACCGATGTTACTCAGAAAGTTGAGAATGTGGACTTCAGACAGAAAACGACCCGGGTTAAGGAGCTCCTCTCTGAAATAGGTTTGTCTCGAACTGTGGCTTTACTTTCAATCAAATCTGAAATCAGTTGGCTTCCTCTTCAATGATGTCCCATCCGGTTCTGTTCTCTCAGATCTTTTGTAGGAAAAATACTAGTGGATACAAACAGAGTATTGGTGTCAAACGTAACTCTAATAACCTTTCAGTTCCCGTCGGATCGAAGAACAAAGCCCTTGTTTTCGTGAAAACGAAGAAACAAGCCGATTTCCTTGCCACCCTTCTCTCGCAAGACGACTTCGGGGCCACCTCCATCCATGGGGACCGGCAGCAGAGGGAACGTGAGGAGGCGCTGCGGGATTTCAGGACGGGATCGCATCCCATTCTCGTGGCCACCAGTGTAGCTGCCAGGGGGCTTGATATCCCGGGGGTGACTCATGTCATCAACTACGATATGCCCGACGAGATTCGTAGGGGTCCAAATTGCGTGATCCAAATTAATTGCCAAATTTCACAGATTGGTTATCTAATAATTTTCCTTGTGTTTTATGAAAATTCATCTTCGTTATTGCAGTGTACTTGACTTGACGAATTTCTCCAGATTGATGAGTACGTGCATCGTATCGGTAGGACGGGACGAGCAGGCAATACTGGAACTTCCATTTCCTTCTTTGATTCCAGCAAGGACGCTGACCTGGCCAGAGCTCTTGTCAAGATCCTGAGTGATGCTCAGCAGGTAAAGCATTTTGATTGCTACTTTTCGTCCGTTCTCCCCTAAAACTGCAGTTCAAAAATTCTTTTGAATCACCATCTCCTCACTGATAACCATACTCCAGGATGTACCTGATTGGTTAGAAGGCGAGGCTAACGGAATGGGGGCTGCAGGATCTGGCGGCTGGAACACCCGGGGAGGAAGTGGCTTCGGGGGCACAGACGCCAGAGACGACAACTGGGGCAGGTAATGAATGAGGGAGAGGGTCGATAATCTGGGATTGTGTTAAGTTCAGGTTATACCTTACGAGAAATATAACGTGACAATCCCCATAAAGTTCCAATTTTACGTCATCATTGCCTGGTTTCAAAACCACATGAGCTTTATTGTTCTGTCATTCTGTGAAATACAATTCATCTAAGTATAGTAGTATTTAAACCTCCGTCCCGTGCACTTTCTTCCTGGGAGTTTGCAACACGACCCTTCAAATGCGAGGATGGGAGAAATCCATCTACATCAGGACAGTCATTTGAGTTGGAAGACAGGCTGTAATTCCACTGTCTAAGCAGCTCCACACACCACCATCATCTTTCTCATCCACCCTCAGCCCTCACCCCCTCCGCCCCAGTGGCGGTCAGAGGCAGGCACAGCCCCACTCCGGGGCTATCCTCCTGCGGACCTTCGGGTCCGGCCTCTCTTTTGATGAAGCAGCTCCATCTACCTGATGTGACTCGGATGGCTGCAGTCTTTAAAAATTAATCTCCTTTCTATCCTCTAAACAACCCTCTGTATTTCAGTAACAAAACTAATGATGATGCTGGTTGGAACGTTAACTCGGGCCCTGCCAGCGATGAACTTTGGTAAAGCCTCTTCGCACCAACTCATGATATCACGCATGACGTGATGAAACATTTTTGGAATCTTCTTCATTGCTCCTCTTTCAATTGGTTCAAATTCGTTCTCTAAATTGTTTCTACTCCGTAATACCGTGGTGTCCCCCGCTAGTTTGCCGTAAAACGCGGCGTGAACTAGCTCGGAACACCACAGTTGTATTCATATATTGGACATGTCTTGTTTGCTTACTTATTTAATCAACGTTCAGTAGTGATACGATATCCGATATAATGACTGTTTGATCTGCTGATTTGCGTTGCAATTTGGCGCCCCGTTCCCCCCTCTTCAATCGTGCGACCCTTCCACCGTTGTCGGTGGTAGGGTCGAGACACGGTTCACCCTGATATCAGATATTGATCCCATTATCTCACCCTTGGGACTCTACGGAGTCCTGGATATGTTGGTGATCGTTATGGACGCGATGTTACCATTATATTATGCTCCATGCACAATCAATCTGCGGTTTAGAGAGAATGATGACATTTCATGGTTTAGAGTATAGAGAATTGGCGATAATTTACGTCGAACCGCTTATGGATTGTGCGTGGTGTATGATTACAGAACGTCGACTTTTTGTTGTCTTCACTGGATGTGAAGAAGAGAGTCGACATAGTAGTACGGATGGAGATTTGACAGCCATGTGTGCTGCTAGGTGGGTTGGGATGAAGATCAGTGTTCAGGCAGAAGTGTGTCCCACGATAGATAGGAGATTGTACTTTCCACATTTTTGTGATACTTCTTTGTCCAGCGTGCATTAAATGGTGAAAGTGCTTTCATTTCACGCTGCGCGCGTATCACAAAATTTGTGAAAATGCACGTTGGTATCTTGCTTCTGTTTCTGTCCAAAACTGGGCAGTTATGAAGCAAGCTGGGGAACAAAATGATTGCTTCTGCGAATAGCACTGATGTTATAAAACATAACTTGGTCATCTTGATCATATCATATGTATTTTTATTTCAAAATAGTATTTGAATACCAGTGTTTAATCTAAATTTACCTTATGGAGTAATTTATTTTGATTTTTAAATGGCAGCAATTATAATTTAATTCTGTACAATGAGAAACTTTTGCATAATCGTCGTCCACCGTTCAATCAAACCCAAATCTAAATACCTATTGTAATCTTAATTTTAAGAAGCTGTAACAACGCAAATGTGTGGCGTGTGCAGATCGCTCGAAAAGGAGTACTCGATAACTTTTTATATACTAACGATAGCGCGCTCTACTCTGCACAACTGTAACATACTGTTGTGTAGAGAAACGAACCCAATCATTAGTATCTTAAGTAAAATATCAAACACTCCTTTTCGAGTGATCTGCACACATGTGCGTTATACCATCAGGATTCTTCTATGATTTCATTTTGGTTTCACCATTGAGATTACCAGTTTACTATGAAAAGTATATTCAATGATTGGTAAAATTATCAATCATTGAACGTAATATTAATATTGTTCGTTTTGTTGTAGCAATTCAATATTTTCTGTGCTCCCGGGCGCATCAATTTTTATATAATTTTAATTTCAGACCAAGTTTTTCTTACATTTGTTTTCTGCTGCAACCGTCGAAAAATTGGTCACTTCGTCATCGTGTCGCTAACTCTAATTCAAGTCAGAAATACATGACGAATGGACTACCAGCACCATCGCAGTTCCAGAGGGTATCGTTACCGGGCCATAAGCCTGTGCCAAAAAGGAGCACGTGAATTTCTCGGTCTCCGGAACGGGAAAGAAGCGCGTGCTTTTTCTCCGGAAAGAAGCGCGTGCTTTTTCTTCGGAAAGAAGCGCGTGCTTTTTCTTCGGAAAGAAGCGCGTGCTTTTCTCCGGAGAAAGCGCGCCGCGTGCTTTTCTCCGGAAAAAGTGCGCAGCGTGCTTTTCTCCGGAAAAAGCGTGCCGCGTGCTTTTCTCCGGAAAAAGTGCGCAGCGTGCTTTTCTCCGGAAAAAAAGCGCGCCGCGTGCTTTTCTCCGGAAAAAGTGCGCAGCGTGCTTTTCTCCGGAAAAAAAGCGCGCCGCGTGCTTTTCTCCGGAAAAAGTGCGCAGCGTGCTTTTCTTCGAAAAAAAAGCGCGCCGCGTGCTTTTGTCCGGAAAAAGGCGAGCCGAGTGCTTTTCTCCGGAAGAAATCGAAATGCGCGCCGCGTGCTTTTCTCCGGAAAAAAGCGCGCCGCGTGCTTTTCTCCGGAAAGAAGCACGCACTTTTCACCGAAAAGAAGCACGCACTTTTCACCGAAAAGAAGCACGCGCTTTTCTCCGAAAAGAAGCACGCACTTTTTTTTACCGAAAAGAAGCACGCACTTTTCACCGAAAAGAAGCACGCGCTTTTCTCCGAAAAGAAGCACGCGCTTTTCTCCGAAAAGAAGCACGGGCTTTTCTCCGAAAAGAAGCACGCACTTTTCACCGAAAAGAAGCACGCGCTTTTCTCCGAAAAGAAGCACGCGCTTTTCTCCGAAAAGAAGCACATGCTTTTCTCCGGAAAGAAGCGCGTTTTCTCCGGAAAGAAGCACGGGCTTTTCTCCGAAAAGAAGCACGCACTTTTCTCCGAAAAGAAGCACGCGCTTTTCTCCGAAAAGAAGCACGCGCTTTTCTCCGAAAAGAAGCACGCGCTTTTCTCCGAAAAGAAGCACGCGCTTTTCTCCGAAAAGAAGCACATGCTTTTCTCCGGAAAGAAGCACGCGCTTTTCTCCGAAAAGAAGCACGCGCTTTTCTCCGAAAAGAAGCACGCGCTTTTCTCCGAAAAGAAGCACGCGCTTTTCACCGAAAAGAAGCACGCACTTTTCTCGGAAAAGAAGCACGCACTTTTCTCGGAAAAGAAGCACGCACTGTTCTCGGAAAAGAAGCACGCACTTTTCTCGGAAAAGAAGCACGCGCTTTTCTCCGAAAAGAAGGGCGTGCTTTTCTTCAAAAAGACACGACAAAGACTAGAAGTAGAAGTAGAACAATAAAAATATCAACAACTATAAGCAAATTAAAACACAAAAAATTCTGGTATGATATAACAAATAACTATTAACTGCAATTATATGGAAAATCTGAGCAGGGTTCAACTACAAAATTCAAATTCGTTGAACTTGATCCCACTTTTGTTGTGTCAGACGTTGTCTGACCCCTTCGCCTTCGGCGCGCCCGCCGAAGGTCAGACTCGGACAACGTCTGACAAATCCCACTCCCAGTTTCAAGCTTAAAATCAAATGAGTAAAACAAATCATGTAATGCTTTATAATTATTAATTTAAACAAAGCCTGTCTAAGAACCTGATGTTTACAGATTGAGAAATTAGAGAAAACAAGCTATCAAAGTATCCCGTTCTAATAAAAAACAATAGGCATGCCTGATGCCTATATTCATACAGTTAATTTCATACAAGAATACAATTACAAGATTTAAATTAAATGTTGCCGATTTTTCTTATCGGGCCAATGAATTTTCAAGGTGCTAGAAGTTCTAAAACCATAAAAATTCATTGGTCCGATTTTTTTAGTACATATCACCAGTCATTTGCAATGTTCTTTCATCATTGGATTAACTCTCAAAGGGCAGCTGGTCTGGATGCGCTTCCTGCCCTTGTTTTAACCCTATTTCATCAAATTTTATTATCTATTATTATTTCATTCATATATTTATTTGATGGTAGTGATAAAAATTTCAACACGTTAACTATCACGTTTTTTGCTATCTGGCATATACGCATGCATTTCATTTTCATGCCATTGCAAGTGCAACTTCACAATAATGATGCTCTTTCTCTTTTGTTATCTTCGTCAGATATCCTACTTCCTAGTCTAACTTTATCAATGAATGAACACGATATGATGCAATTTCATTTTCAAAAGGTGTGAACAATGTTTCGAAAAAAAGTCATTGTAACTACTAAATTTCAGATTTCAAGTCGTGCGATTATCAGTGATAAAAATTTGGTGTACACGGAATATCCGTGCGGAAATCGGGAGAAAACTAAACCGTTTATTTTTCAACAGTGGTAAGATCAACGGTTTCATATCTGAGTCATCGTTTTAATGCCTATTAAATCGAACATTTGATGAAATCAGGAAAAAATATCATTTTATTTTCTCTGCCATTGTAAAGATATTGGTTGGGTATATCAATATGAATATCGCTGAGTGGTGACACTGACAAAAACAATAAAAAAGGATTTTAAGAAATTTGTCAAGAACATTCCCATGCCCATGCATGATTTTAGTTAAAAAAACTGTTGCCCGTCGGGCCAAAATCCACCAGCAAGTATAAAATCTCTCTCTTCAAGTAAAAACTATCCGTTCTCGTCATGCAACTAACGAAAAAACCGCGCGCGAAAAAATAGGCGTTCTCTTAAATATCGTAATATCTGTACACATGTCTGTTGACATTTCACTTTCCATTATATTGTTTAGTTCTACGATTACCCGCATTTTACAATCCACATTCTCACTTACACTCCTCAGAGCTGAAATCCTTGCATCTTCGTGTCATTTTACAAACTCGTCCGATATAAAATGGTGGGCTGAAGACGTCATATTACAAGTATTTTGAGAAATTTAAGGGTTGTGAAACTAGGTTCAGGAGCCCCAAGAGAATAATGCAGCCGTGGACAACTGCAGACACCCTGTGTGAAGAATGGAATGTAAAACATGTGGCAGAATTAACGAAAGAGGATTACACAGACCAATGGTAATTCTCTAGGCCAATGGTTCTCAGAATGAGTGCGGTGCAACTAAAACGTGAGAAATATCAGTGAAGTATAAGCTTCAGCTCCATGCCAATAGGATCCTAAAATCGTTACGATATTGACCAATCAGCGTGCGAGTTTACAGTCACCTCGCACGCTGATTGGTGGATCAGTGAGCAAGCTAATTCGCCGTCGATCAAATACCCAATCGACTACAGGAGGGCTCGAAAAATACGCGTGCTTTCGATGGATTCTCTGCAGAAAGTTTACACGCGAATAGTAAATCTGCGCGTATCTTTGGAGCCCTCCTGTAATCAAGCAGTGAGTACACATAAAGGTCTGTGTCTCACCATGTAAGGGTGTTGTTCTTGTAGCTGTGTAGCAGGTATATAAAGCAGGGGAAGAAGAAAATGTAGGCCAGCCCTGACACTGATCCCACGTACCTGACAAGGGATGGTTCAGATATTACAGAATATTATGCCGTATATCTCTAAAACCCTGAATGCTATTTACAAGGCAATTTGTATGGAATGAGTTAGGAGAAGGTGAGGTAACACGCAACGAGTAATTCTACACACTTCGATAAAATTTCAACTCTCACCGTATCACAGTGTTGACTCTAGGGTAAAAGATAGAGATAAGGACACAGATGGAGATAACGATGAAGTTGAATACCACTACGTGCTTATAACTGAAATAAATGGAAAATAAAAACGTGGCGAATCAAAAACAAGGCAAAAATAAGTTGGGAATTCAGAAACAGCACGTCTTGTAAATGCAGATTGCAGATGGCTGATTGAGATTTGATGTTGATAAGTCGAGATAACCACCAAATCGCAAATTAGAAATTTATAAGGTAGAACTTGAAGGATTAACTCTCTCAAAAACCCTGTAATTTAATCGGCTAAACGAACCTGCAGAAAGGGTCCCGGAACATTCCCAGGAAGAGCTGGGACCGAAGGACGAAGTTCACGAGGGGAAACACCGTCACCAGCTGGATAATTTGGAACATCTTAGCGATCAGGACCAGCAGGTCGTTCAGCGAAATGTTGTCGAACAGGAGCTGAGAAATGGAGGGTTAAAGGATGAGATTTGTGTCAACGTTCCTGATATTTTCGAAATGTGAAAGCAAAAAACATCCATATGAATTGTGCGTTGTATGGGGTGGGCAACATCTCATCTCACGACATTTCATCTCAAGACACTTCATCTCCCTGTCCTGACCCTAACCATAACCCTAACCCAAACCCTACCCCTGACTCTGACCCAAACCCTAACCCTGACCTTAACCCAGACACATACCTTTGCTTAGAGCTGAAATGTTGCGAGATAAAGTGTCCTGAGATGAAGTGTCGTGAGATGAAATGTCCGTTCCCCGTTGTATGTGGAAAAATATGTGGTCAGGAACTAATTTCAAAGCAAAAATTTAATTGCACATCGCAAATTTGATAACGGAGGTGTCGCCATCTCGAGAAATGAGAATCATTGTGAAATTTCCGATCGCGCGGCGCCATGTACGTACGTGAATATACTATCACGTGAATAACTATCACGAACGTACAATTGGCAGTTTTGTGGAAATTTCAGACACCGAACTCAGAGGTGGCGACACCTCAGTAATACCTGACTTGCCACGTCTGTGATACACGACTTGTCCAGGGGGAAGGTGACAAGGAAGAAAACACCCACAAAACCGTACGTTACAGCCACCAACAGGAATGCCAGCGTTACGTCACGGGTCTGTGGTAGGCCGTAGGTCAAATAGTGTGGTTACGGTGAAGTTTCAAGAAATTTAAAGTTCAATTGGCAATGCTCAAGGAAGTTCAAATCGGAACTGGCAATGCTTATTTTCATCGTAAATGATACGAATGATAAGATAATTTGCCCTAAAACGTTCACAAATCACCAGAAACACGTACATTTTTCCTGGGATTAGCGTTGTTTCTCACTAAGGCCACTACAGCGTTGTGAATGAAGAAGGAGAGGGTCAGTGTCCCGGTTAACTTGTTGATGTCCACATTGAAGGGTGCCACATAGAGAGGGCTGTCCGAGTCAGTGATGCTAATGTTGAGACCCCACGAACTGCCCTTGATTACGACGAACATTACTGTGAATACGATGCATACCACTCCTGGAAAAGTGACTTGTTAAGTGTTAGTTTGAAAATGGCAATGCGAAAGCAGGAATGTAAATTTTACTTGATCAAAGCATATTTAATTTTCTATATCGAAGCTTAGAAGTGGATATAAAAAGCATATTCTCAAGTTAAGAGAGCATCTTAAAACCAAAAACTGCCAATGCTCTAAATAAAAACCAACAACGATGTAAACCTACCCAGTGAATTGAACTTGGAGAGAAAGGTAGCTGATTTAAGAGATAAATCTGGGGTTGTATTGAGAAACACACTTTGTATATACCAACACTTGACACAATAGCTGCTCGGACTTACCCAGCGAGTTGAATTTAGAGAGGAAGGTGGCTGATTTCAGACAGCAGAGTGGCAGCAGGATGATTATAAGGTAGATGGGAACGGTTTGTGGGGACCAAACACTCCAATCGGTTACACTGGAGTTGGAGTTGTAGGCGTCACATACCGCTGTAATGGGGTTATGGGTGAGGCAAGGGGTACGAGAGATGATTGTAGTAGAATAGAATGGCATGGGGGGGAGTAAGGGGAACAAAGTATTGGGAAGAATAAATATACGTGAAGTAAGCAATGAACAGAGACTAAAGGAGTGTATCCCATCAGCCCATCATTAGCGCAATACTCAAACCGCTTAGTTATGGGTACGTTGAGTGGAAAGTAAGGATGGTCATAGCATGGTAAGAAAGTTGTTTTGGTGAAACGAAGAGGGAAGGGATAAGAAAGGAACAATGAGAAAAAGACGCAGGTGCAATGAATTGCTGAGATAAGGAAAGGGAGATGCGATGTAAGATTGGAATGAGGAGGTTGAAATATGGGATGAAATGGGCTATAGAGGTTACAGGGAAAGAGTAGAACTATGACTGGAACACACCTCCGAAATGAGATAAGTTGTGGTAGTGAAACGTTCCGGCAGCCATGTTAGTGAAGGCTACTCCTACTCCGTAGGTAAAGTTACTGAGGAGAATCCAGAATACCATGAGAGCACCCAGGAAGGATGCTGAACCAGCCAGCAGTGCTATCAGCGCTGAAACAAATATGTGTTATTATCAAGCGAGTAAAATTGGGATTTGAGCGCTATAGCTTTAAGTGGCGTAGCACCCACTGGGACAAAGGTCTTACCCCAAACTGTTAAATTGTTTACAACGACACCTTACAACACCGGCACCTTGTACTTTAATAACCCACAGAGGCACAGCACATGTGTTTATATGAATCTTGAACCTTTGTATTGGTGACACCACTCAACATCAAATTCAGCATGGCGGACAGCGGCGTTTTCACATACCAACTATGAGTTCGCGAGCTACCCGATACTCTCGAATGGGCCGAAGGATTTGGAAGAAAAATTTGCAAAATGGGCCTTATGTACGCGGAGCGGTACGTGGCCTGGGATGCAAAGCAAGCAAAGAAAATCATTTGCGCGCACGAAGAGCGCGCGTGCTGCGCTTACTGGTGTTAGAAATTGTCTTCGCGCGCCACGAAAAACAGTGCGAAATATGAACTTTTTCATGAAAATGGGACATTTCATGAAATACATCACGTGCGTCGGTTACCTGAAAGTTTTGGTTAGGTACCTGATGGTTTAGGCATGTAATGCTCGATGACATCAACGAACTCTAGCGGCGTTTTCCGGAAAATCTCGAGCATCTGCACTTCCATGGTAACAGATACCGTCAGCACGGCTGTGTAACAAGTCAATGCCCCCACTCCAAATACCACAAATGCTCCTGAGATGTTGAGAGAGTGAAATTAAGAAAATATGTCAAGTAACCGGAGTCAAGATGCCGTACAGCTTCAGCCAGAATCATAGGTAAATCATAGCAAGGATCCACAGATAACAAGAATTGCGCCTACCGGCACATTTCTTGTTCCCGTATGTAGGCGCTTAATTTCCTGTTCCCTGGGGCTCAGGGGCTGGTATTAAAACACGTCTTCATTTTATCGCGTCGACGACCATTGTCCGACTTATTTACTGACATGATGAGTTGACGATAAAGCATATAAGTGACCTTCCAAATCATGATACCAATGCGCTTCTTCTATCAAATTAGTGTCACATCGCAATGCAATACTAACATCATTGAATCAATTTTATAAATATTCCTCATTATGCAGGCTCTATATTTCCCTCGCCTACGTACAAGTTTGAATTAACGCGCGCAGATAAAATATCACGTGGGCGATTTCGTTCCACGAGCCAAATGTTCGCGCGCGCGTTCCCGCCATTTCGTAGAACTCTGAAGATTCGTTTGGTTGCGCGCCGTTCAGAGTTTCATAACTATGATCACCATTTTTGTTACGCGTTACGTTTCTTATGTGCTGCGTTGCAGATATCAAACCGTTGCAATGTTCGCTATTATTTTACCCCGCCTTGATTGATTCTCAAGATTGAGATACACAATATGATTACTGACCAAGATTAAGATAAAAGATTCAGAATATATATGATCAATCATGAACCGAGACAAACTCTCAGGTCTTTCTTTCCTCTCGTCAAATCTTTAGATCATTCATAACTGATTTGATAACACTGTCCAAATTAACATGTATACTAATAAAGAAGGCAAAATGACTATGTGATTGAAAATCAACATTTGATTAATTCCCTGAAAATTGATAAAGGTTTGATTTTATGATTAAAGAATTGAACTTAAATTTTGAGAAAGAATTAATTTCAACATCAGAATGAACAGAGCATTGAACCCAAATACCTACAACGCTGTTAGCTAGCTGCAGCCCAAGAGAATTATAAAGGAGCAGTTGGATGCATTGAAAATCAGAAAATCTTTTCTGTGACACCCACCACCTATTTCAGATTTAACAGTTGATAAAGGTATATGCACAAACCCCCACAAAACAGTGAGTAACCTTTTCATAGTAGCTTGTAAAACAAAAACGCGATTGGGAACAGGAAAAAATCATTTATCTAAATCACGAGGAGTACATCGCAACATTGATACAGGAAGATGCATAGCGAACCCTACACAGCGAGTGTAGTAGGCTACACTACACTTGCTTTTGGGGAAGAATCAAAAATAGGAATATCAATATTAAGCAAAGCGGTAAATTGTTGAGAAATACGGTACCTAGAATCAGCCCGGAATGCATTATGGCAGCAGGAAGACACAGTAGCGATGTACCTAACATTGTGTTCCACAGAGAAAATCTGAAAGATATGCAAGTTGAGAGTTTCTGAGTGGTTCTAACGCCAAATTCCAACGCGAACATGTTTACTCATAATTCAAAAGCAACTTGTCTGCTGTTTTCCAAGTTCTGGCTACAGACAATTTCCAATAGATATCTCTAGCAGTGGGGACGACGACCATCTCTTAACTTGACTCTTTCTGTCGACCCATACGACGTGTTGACTACAACTATTGAGCAGTGAGTACACATAGTAGCTAAACAAAGAAGCAGGCATAAAATGCAGCCAACAAATAGGCGTAAAAACATAATAATGTCTGAAATGGCTTACATGGTGACCATAGAACTCTGGCTCTGACCGCGTTCTACTGGGACCACAGTGCATGCATGCCACCCGAACTATTATGTAGTTATATGTAAGCTGCTGCTCATTCATCTATAGTAGCATCGCCAAGTATCCCAAAAATCAAACTCTCAGATTAACCTCAAAACACTAACATTTGCATGGGCGGGGCCAGTCTCTGGTAGTATCTGTATCTCTGAAGTCTGCTCAGTTTCTCAGGGTCTATCCCGTGTTGGACGGAGTAGTTGAAGGGTCGTCGCCATGCTGGCTCCTCGTCGTAACTGAAGAAGTAATAAAATGTGAGAATCAGGGCTGACTTGAATCTTAGCACTATAAGCAACAGCAAGTTATATCTGGACATTTCCAATATATAGATCGCAATGATGGGCATAAGCTCAATTATCCATTCAAAGAAACATATGAAACAAGAAGTCGAGGTTCATATTAAATTCAGAGAATATGTTAGAACATTAGGATGTTAGAACAACTTACGGTCTCGGAGCTTTCGTACTGGTGCTGAAGGAGTTAATGAGGGGAGCTGACTCTGATTCGGCATCGTTTACAATGATTTCTACCATAGCTAGAGAAATGAAACATAAATACTTGAAGAAGACAATATAAGTTCTAAGAGCACAAAACGGAGAATTGGATTCAATTTGAGGACAAAGTATTGGCATGCTTCAAAACCAGGATTTTTCATAAACGCCTATTTCAAATTCAAATTTAGGGAACAAAATATACATTATACAATGCCAAGGTTCGTACGTAACATTGCAAAACATGGGAGTGTTATCTCATGAATTGCAAATCACTGAAATGTATGTGACATACGTTAGGCGGCTGTGAAAATTATGCCCACTGCCATTTCCCAAATACACGGTGACTCTAGCGTGCGACTCAAAGGGCATCAAATTACACAGGGGCAGTAAGCAAAATAAGGAAAAGTAAATCACGCGGTCTGTATAGGTCCGGTGTGGAAAACAGGCCGGTTTGATGTCAGAGATTTTCTGTTTTTATGCATGACAAAGACGAAACATCTAACTGCCTCCTGTACTCGTGTAAGGGTACACTGTCATCTGACGTAACGGTAAAGTGAGCTGAATTTTCTTTGAGTAGAGTTATCATAATCTAGGAACATGATCAGATCAGTAATTTCAGTATTCGTCATCTGAGTACAGATAATTTCACGTATTTTTATACATTTTGACCACCTCACCAGTTTTAAAATCTAAATTACCAATGTTTCCCATGGGCTTGGAGGAATCGTAAACGTCCACCTTTTTTAACTATTGAAATCAAAATGCCGGCTGCATGTTGATTTAAAATCCAGCAAGTTAATACAGTCACCCAATGGGTTTGTTATCCAAATGGCGTTTACTTTCCTTCCAGATAATCTGATACCCACACTCCACAGTCAACACGCATATGTGTGCTCGATTGACGGAGGGACCAATAAAGACGCACAATCTTGATGGACTGTCGATAGAATAAAGATGCGCACGAACAGTAAATTGGCGCATCTTTATCGAGTCATCCGTCTGCGTTACAGCAATACAGCACTATGGGCCCTCAGGAATCATGCAAACTTTTGCATTTTGCAATCACATTGCAAGAAAGCGATAATTATAACTATTGATATCAACAATTATCAACCATACTTGAAGTGCTTATCTCAGTCAAAGCGACTGGTTAAGCCTTTGATCAGAGTATGAATTAACAGACCTCTGAGACGATGCACGTACGTATTTTTGACGCAAGGTATAGACATGCGTGACGTGTACAGAAGCTTAAGTCATGTATAAACGTTCCAACTTTCATCCAGTGACTTACGAAGTTATTTTATGGTATTCCAATGCTCAAAATGAACCCGTCGCGCGAAAAATTGGCGGTTCAAAGTCATAATTTACTACGTTTCGCGGTGAAAATTGCGAGATTCTAACCGCTTCTTTCTCGTGTGGGTAATGGGTATATAACTGATACCGGTATAAAATGTACAAAGGTACAATGTACACAATAAACATGGAAACATATTTTGATGCTGGGAACAAAGGCGGATTTCAAAGGCGAGAGCTTGGTCAACGAAATTGTGATCAAAGTTGGTCAGTGAGGGTGTGTAGTGTGGACCTCGTTAAGACCAGTTCCTCAGACGATTTCTAACTAGAAAATAATCAGCAAGCACGGAATAGTTGCTACTACGCACAAATTACCAATTAAGTGCAATTTACACCACCCTACACCAGTTGTCGAAACCACCCAATTAAGAAATTAAACCTATCCCACGCCCAATTACACTGGACAGAGGACATCTTAATTTGCCCCAATTTCTAACTTACATGTATGCTACAAATCCAACGTGTACACATAATATTGGGACAGCCTTTTCTCCGTGTACATTAAAGGTGGTTACACGTCATTAATGCACCACTCTAAGCATTCACAATGACGTCACTCTCAACCGTATATTCCTCAAAATCGACCTGGAGAATTGAGGGCTAAGATAAACTTAGCTCAACGTTTGTCTTGGCTCAACATAAGTTTGATTTTTGTTATGCTATGGTTTAGTTTTGTCAAGGCTTTAAAATATTCACGTACGAAATTTCAGGAGATAGGATCACAGGTTCAGATTCACTGGTTATTCTGAATTACGCATATCTTTGGCTTAGGATAGTTGAAGTTATTATAGTTATAGTTGGTAAACTATTAGCAAGTTACCAAATCAAGGATTTATAAAGATAGATTTACTGTCATAAACGTGCTACACCCCATGAAATGTGCCTTTGCATATCAGTATTAGAATCAACCTTATCAAACCTCCAAATTTGAGGAATTACTAACAATGGTAAAATCATGGCCGAGAATCATGAAAGACTTGGACAAAGTCTGTGTAGAGGTCGAAGGAATGGTAATGACCATTGAATATTGGAATTAAAAACTAATTTATAAAATAAGCGATTTTATTCAACTTTCGTATGACGTATCAAAGAACTGAAAAGATTTGTCAATTTTCTGGCACTTGATGCACCATTTCATGAGTTTGTTTCGGCAGGTACAGGAAAGTAAGGAGCTTCTTGTGGAATGTAAAGCTATTGCACCACATGGTAAGACGTGAGGGATAAATAAGCAGATTTAGATAATATCCCTGGTTGCTGACTAGAAATAGGAGGTCGTTTCGGCCAGTATTCGGTGATAACGTATAAGTAAAATTACAAATAAATCCTTATTCTCTTATTATTCGTTCAGTTGATTTCATACTAAATATTTTAACCGAAAGAATGCATCAGGGATGCTGGATAACATTGTCTCTGTGGGGCAGTCAACAGCTACCGGGTTTGTGACAGTAGGCAAGGCGGCAACGGGGGGTATAGTTACAGCTGGTAAAGCGGCTACGGGGGGTATCGTTACAGCTGGAAAAGCGGCTACAGATGGCGTGGTCTCCGTTGGTAAAATGACCACAGGAGGACTCACGTACATCGGTAAGAGAGTCAAATGAATAATTTTCTTTATTCTCTTCTTAGCCTAGCGAAGTGAAACGAACTTTTTATCTTTTTCTGAAATTCACTTCGCTGAGCTAAGAAGAGATTAAAGAGTATTATTGATTCTACTATGCGGCTCATAAACAATTACCGATATTTCAGTTAAGGTAAGACGTCAGATAGTTTGCTTATGCAATATGCATATGTGTACAGATCACTAGAAATGAGTTCTCGATAACTTTAGATATATAATACTAACAATTGCGCGCGCTACTCTACACAACATTAGGTACCTATTTATGATCTAGTTTTTTCTTTTTTCAATAAATTTCCACACTTTCAGGGGACGGGATCGTGTCGGCAGGAAAAAACATAACGAACCTATAAATATCAGACAATTGAGATATCACAGTCAATTCGTGATCATTTGTTCCATGAATTGACGAAGTACTATCTCACTGCCCTGCATTGTTGTTTCATATATCAGTAAACAGAATATCGAACTGTCAATATTGAACCATTTGTCTGATTATAATCAATCTGTAAAATAGAATTGTTTAAAGGGGTTCTCTGGTATAGAATTGACTTTATATGAAATTGAAATCATTATGATTTTATCATATCTCACCTTACATGTAATAAAATGTTGAAATCCCCATCCCTCTATCTTTATTATTTCGCGAGTTATTGCGGTTTAAAAATTTAGCGCGATGACGTCACTCCAGCACCAACATGTTGTTGCGCAGTGTTATATTACAGGTGAAACAGCTTATTGTACTATTGTAGTGGGAAATAGGTGTGAAATCTGGTGAAATTGTTAAGCTTTTAGCATGCTTATATAGTATTTCATCCTAGTTCAAGAACGGAATTTACTACATTCACCTTAGGTTTTGGATGATTTTCCAAATTATACATTTTGAAGCGGTTTTATTCATCATGATTGACTAAATATGATAATTGATACTATTACTACGTACAAATCACTAAATCATAATGCATATTCACAGTAATATTATTAACATAGGTATAGTAACGCACTTTTACATGGACAATGAACAGTGAAAAGATATCAGAGTAAACCAAATACCTTATTGTAGGAAATTAAGCACTCAGAAAATTAAGCACCAATGCTTCTAAAAGGGCCTAATTTCATGGTGCTTAATGACGTGCTGGCTTAATTTTTGAATACCTCAATTTTCAATTAATTTTGGGATTCAAAATGGCATAAAATGTTCGATATTTTGCTACATTTTCAGTGATAATGTAAAGCAATGATAAAAGTACAGAATCGAAATAATAATGGAACACATCAAATATTTTCGTCTTCAGCCACCATCTCATCATCTACAGCATCCAAATTGGTTCTGCATCCTCCAATTCATCGTCATCTGCATCTTGCTCCCCGTCCTTGATGCTATCAATGATCCTCTCCAGTATAGCTTTCGAATCATCCGTGTCAATGATCTTTCGAAGCTGTAGTTATCATTGACGTGTTTACCCAAAATTTTATGCACCAAAAACTTAGCCTTTTCTACAAGTGACCATTCAGCTTTGACCTGTCTCTTGATTTCCAGCCCTCCATGTGTGATCGGAGACCAGAACTGTTCTACAGAGAACTTACAGGTGTAATTCATCGCATAGAAAATGTAGAAAAAATTGCGTGTAATTTGAATACATTATGAAAACATTGCATTAAGCTTCATGAAATGAAGCCTACATTTAATTACGCCAACATGTAATTAAGCACCAGACCTCCCAAAAGGGCCTAATTTCATGATGCTTAATGACATGTAGGCTTAATTTTTTGAGTGCTTAATTTCCTACAATAAGGTAGTCTTATGAATATGAACTGTTGCTAGAATCCAGATTCCGGACTGATGTTAGAGGGAACTGTTGTCAGAGTTTACACTCTTGTTTGAATGGTTGTTGGAATCCAGACTGATGTCAAAATGAACTTTTGTCATTTGAGTGAACACTGATCGCTTGTTGGAATCCAGACTTGAGTCAGAGTGAACTGTTGTCAGAGCAACTGAGTGAACACTGAAGGTTGTTGGAATCCAGACTGGTGTCAGGGTGAATTAGTGTCAGAGTCACTCTCGCACTTATTCACTCTGGCTGGCACCAGTCGGAAGTCCAACACTGAACTGATGTCGGAATCAGGAATGGTGTCAGAGTGATCAGTGAATTGGTGTCCGAGTGATCACTGAGCTGTTGTTTGAATCCGGACTAGTGTCAGATTGAATTGATGTTAGAGTACACTGGCGTCAGTCAGAAAACAACGCAAACTCGGCCTCGGCTAAGAACTTGAACTCGGTCGTTTACTGTTGTTAGAGTGAACTGGTGTTAGAAGAAACAGTGAACCTACTTCGGAATCGGCTAGAATGGGAAATAATATAGATTCAGAGTGAACATGCACTATAGTCGGTAAGATTAGACCGGAGTGGACTTGTGTCAGAGTATAGAACTTGTTTAAACCGGGACTATTTTCATGAGTTCATGAGCCAGAGTGTTTGGTGTTAGAGAGGACAGGTCCTACATTGCACTCTTTTCAGAACTGAAACTTGTCAAAACTTGTCAAAAAGTGAATTTTAGTCGGACTGAACAGTTGCCAAAATATAATTGAACTGGTCGACCGGTATTACGGTAAGAAGGAACTTAGAGTAAATTGCTACTGAAGAGTGACGAGTTTCACTTTCAGAAGTCAGATCAAATAAGGGGGTGAAGTCAGATCAAATAAGGGGGTGAGTGAAGGTATCTCGGAGTTAGCTGATGCCTTAAAGTACTGATTTCACAATGAAAACTGTCAGAATTTACTACAGGCAAGATGGGCTCATTTCCCATCCTATTGTCACAAAATGAATGCATAAATAGTTGAGTGTATCAATTAACTAACATATCTAATCAGCAAACAATCATTAAAAAAGAAAATAAGAAAACTAAAAGTGAAGCAAACAATAAAAGTAATGTGGGAAATACCAATTTTATCACGTATTTCAATAGCGCGCATAGCAGTCAGTTGCGGTCTGGTGCAGTAGTGACGTCATCGCGCCGTAACATAAAGGTGCGATATCTCGCGATAGGAGGCACCTAGAAACATGGGAATTTCACCATGATTATTGTTACAAAAATAATTAATAAATTGGATCATGAAAAATAGCACTTTTTCTGGAGCAGAGAACCCCTTTAACTATAAACATAAACAGTGGGTATTTTGATATGAAAAGTGAACTTTTGCAGCTTTATCTAGAAGATACTAAGATATCTGTTAACGATTTTGAATGAAGAGACTTTTTATGTTTGAATCAAAATCTAGATACGATTACCTATGGCCATTATTGTCATACCTTGTTCAGTGTTCTCCTGATCATGCAAGAAATAATAATTCACAATAAATCTAATTCTACCTAGCTGCAATCCATTGAAAAGTTAAAAACTGAAAACTAAAAAGCATTAGAAACCTTTCTATGAGTCTATGATAAGTATTATTTAATTACCTACTGAATATTCTATGAAATTGTACCCTTTGCTTTAAAGATCTGATTGTTCATGCTGAAATCAAATATAGGTAATATGGCTAATACTGGATAGTTATCTACTATCGATATATCAATAAAATCAATGAATTTGTAAAATATGTATTAAAATAGCCAGCAGATTTCGTCTCAAAGTGCTTATCCCCCTGGTGATCATCTCAGAATAAAACTAAAACCCTCATGATCCAGCTATCATTTGAACGTCCCTCATACAGAACCTGCTCCTGCAGGTTGGACAGGGTGCCTTCCCCGCCAGCCACAACTCCGGACTGCCCTGGTCCTGTCTGTTAGCGAACCACTTGGCCAAACACCTGACACACCACATGGGCCGGCAGAGGCAATTCCTGCAGTCCCCACCCTCCTCACAGAGCTTAGAGAGCTTGACATCGGACAGGGCGTGCAGACACCCGATACACTCCTCTCTTTCCCGCTCGCTCACATAGACCCCGTTACGGGATACCTCCTCTTTGAAAGCCTCCTCAAACCGCTCCGTCAGGGTTTCCTGGATCACGACATTCCGGACGTTTAGAATCGGAGCGGAGACCTTGGTCACCAAATCGCTGTAATCCGTGGATATCAGTCGGATCTGGAAGTCCGAGCAGGCCACGTTGATGGAGGACACGTTGATGTTGATGAACTGAGTCATGAGGTGAGTTTCGGGATCTGAGTACTCCTGGGACGCTTGCACAGACATGTGCACGTCAGGTTGATAGGCTGCGCTCACGTGGTACAACCCGCACCTCACTATCCAGTTGTCGGTCACCACCACTTTACCCCACGTCTTGCCGTGCACGAACTTGTCCACCCGTCGGAATTCTGTGGCGAGGGCGTTGGCGACAGCACCCCACTCCCGGGGGTTGTTGGTGTGGGCAGCGAGCAGTCGAGAGAAGGGGTGCCGGCGCCATGATCCCCAGGAATACCAGTAAAGAGTGAGGAGGGTGGTGAGGAGGAGGGGTAGGAGGGAGAGGAGGAAGTAGGAGGAGGTGAAGGGTAGAGCGGAGTAGATGACAGATGAGGATATGTAGTAGATGGGGATGAGACTTGAGTGCACGACCAGCCGAACTGAAGTTAATGTTGTGAGTATAATTGTCGGAGTTTAATATTGCAATAAGAATTGATAAAGCCAATACATTTAATTGTTTCCGTTGGAATCAATCAATTTTTTACTGCGATTTATCTATTGAGCCAACAACAATAAGTGAAATTCATTGCAAATTATTTCAAAATCAAAGACTCATAGATAAAACAATTCCTCATTGTGATTAGGTTATTTAGTTAAAGTTATTTGATTCAGAATTCAACCAAATACCTGAAGTCAAACGAATGTGGTAGAGGACGAAATGCATACTTTCATCTCCCAGGAACCTGCAGGATGTATAGCTGAGTTTACGTTCTTGATGCTTTATAGTTGTATGAAATTTAAAAAAAATTGAAAATGAAGTCATTTTGCTTTCCTCTCGAAAAAAAAACTTACGAATAAGCATAAGTTTTAATTGCTTATACATAAGTTTCTATTTTTTCCCTCCCCATTGGCCTTTTTGTGAATACAAAAAGGCAAATGAGAGGGTTGGCAGAGATCGTGGTTTGGGAAGGTTAGAAATAGGATATGTGTATATCAGGTCAATGTTTGCAATACAACTACTGTAATTTTTGAAAAGTGCCCGGAAAATGGGAGTGGCGTAAATTCGTCATAAAAGTGGCGTAAATTCGTCATAAAAGTGGCGTAAATTCGTCATAAAAGTGGTGTAAATTCGTCATGCAGTCCAGTCTCCTAGCAACTCTTACATTTGCGAAGCACGACGCCAAGGATTCAAACGCTTCGCGAGGAGTGTGATTGTTGGTATAAGTTTGTGCGAGCGGGCGCTGTTCGAGTCACGCACGCCACAGGGAATACATTTTCAGTTTAAAATAATTATGTACAGCTTCCAAGAGTTGTTAATTAAGAATCAAAGCAAAGATGATAAACATCGAAAAGTTTTTCATTTCCACAAAAAATAGTTTCCCTCCAACTATTCTGCCCGTCGTTTGCGCCGCGGCGCTGCGCACTCCAGCAAACCAGTGAGCAGTGTTATGGTTTGAATGAGATAATTATTCAACTTATAATGCGTAAATTTTTAAGGTATACACCACGATGAAGCGATGCTGATACTCAGTAGTTTGATAGACCTGACCCCAACAGTAACCAGAGGTTTTTTCATTGCAACAAAGCGTCAAACGATTTAGTAACCAAATGCAATAGAATTTAATTTTATAAAGGAGGAATCAAAATAAATAATTACACGATGACAGATTCACCCACAATCAAACGTGCCTTGTATACTTGAACGTGCGATCAACTTTTGTAAATTTGCAATAAATAATAATAAAATCGATAATCATTGTAAGATTGTATATTTTGAATTTAGTGAATAAACATGACAAGATTTACATACTATCAGGGCGCTTTAAAAGCAATGTCAATGATGCCAGGGCAGGAGTCGTTGATACCAATAACCGAGGAACCACCAGCTCCATCCGAAGTAGAAAAAACGCATCCAATTACTGATTGTGATCAATCCATTGATGCAGCTGCGATTGCACGGAAGCGCAAGTTATGGCGTGAGGCATCGTCCCGTTATAGAACTGAACCTAAAAACGTAATAGCGCGATTAGGTAAGGCAAAAGTACGTAGTGCAGAGAGTAGATCAAGTAAATCTCAGGAGGAAACGGAGAGTACAAGAAGACAGATGAGAGAGTTGAATGCAAAAAGAAGACGGCAGGAGTCGAAAAATGAAAGATTCTGGAGATTGCTGAGGAGAAAAGACCAAAGGCGTGTTGGTTCTTCTAACATTGCTTTCAGCTGGGAAATTAAGCGGGCACGGGGATCAGGTATATGTCGCCACGGCGAATATTTTCAACTAGAGAGGGAATTTCTTGAGGGTGATCGTGAACAGTCTACTTCACGGTCAGATGAGATGATGAAAGTTAAGTATGAGTTCAGAGAAGAGTTCAAAAAGTTTTATGACATGGTAGACGCTGTCAGGAATAACTTCGTTAAACTTGAAGATATTCCTGAGAGTTTTGATGACTTCTTTAGAGAGCGCCAGTTAACTTTAACAAGAGCTTTTGTGAAAGAATACATTGAATGTGAAGATGATTAATTCATTAATTCATGATATCAAATTATTTATATTGTTCATTGACGTATCGTTTTGTACCACTTTTAGTTTTTGCTTGTAATTTTGTAAATATAACTTAAATTGAATTTATTTGATGTGAAATATTTTATTTCAGATGAATATAGTATAGAGTATGATAATTATTATTTATTGAATTTGTGAATTGCTGATTTATTGTTATTTTGATTGTTTAGTGATATTGTTTAGTGATATTTGATATGGATTATTCTACTAACTTAATTTTATCTGCAATCTATGAACAGCTACAGAGAGACCATTGATGTTAATCTGGGTTTTTAGTGGGTGTTAATCCCCGTAGCATGGGTCTCAAAGCACGCGTTTCACTTTGTTTTAATTTGTTGATCTTTATTATAGTGAATAACACTGATCAAATTAGTGAATAACACTGACCATGAGTATCATAAAGCGCGCGCCACATTAACATTTTAGGATACTTGAGCACATGCTAAGGCGCGTTTCTGGCGTTTTTTATATTTTACTTGGGACCGCGTGCACGTGTTGTATCTGATATCATGATATTAAGTCAAAACTCAACATGGTCCACTTCAAGCACCGCGGGGAGGGAAATTAAGCGCCTGCATATGGGAAAAACGGACAAACAGCAGACAATTGTGCGGCAGGCGCAATTCTTGTTATTACAGTATCCAATTCAAGTGCTCTGAATTCTAACACATAATGATGATAGAAGCATTACCAATACACTGTCAGTTGGAACCAGGCATCCAGGCTAAATGTTTAAAACTATAGGTATATCAATACCAGTTTTTAGATCTACTGCCTACCGAAGTTTTGTCAACATACCTTTCGAATAGACATTCAATTGTTAGTCCAAGACCATAGAATTCAGGTGGTGGGAAAATCTGCAATTAATGATATGATACATGTTTATTTACATTGAAACCATATTTGACCATTGTGAGTTATTTTATGGATAGGTATCATTTTGGATAGGTATCATTATGTTTCTAACTATTTCGGGGCTTTAGCAGTACACTTGATATCATTTCGCCCTTGAAAGATAGATATCAATTGTCTATAAATTACAGTATGGTATTTTGAGAAAGTTGAATATTCTATGCAAATTGCATGGCATGGAACCATGAATAATTGGAAAAGTTCAATAGGGAGAGTAGAAACAAAGAAATGAAGCATTGTTAAATAAAATGTCTTGTATAATTGAAGCCATTGTTCACTATTCAGCAAGTTGATGAAATTACCATAATGCTGCTAAATTGTTATTTCTAGACAGGAGGTCATAGAAAACTTATATAGGCAATTGAGATAAGTCATGAGAACAAAACTTGATTTGTTAGTAAACAATGTATACAATAGCCAAATCATACATTGTCATGTTTAGTATCATCATTAAAAGATACAGTCAATCTACTTAGATATGATAAGTTACATACTGCATTTGAAACAATTAGCAGATAGTTGTAATCCTTGACTAGACCCTGGTTTAAACATGATCAATTTAAGTGGGACAGATTAGGGCATAGGACCTTTGCTCCTTATTGAGGGACTGCTATCTTTGTTCAGGTTGCTGATAACTCTGCATTTGCTAGTTGCAGTTGCTAGTTTGGTCACAACAACAGCTGTAGGTAAGTAATCAGTTGATAAGTTTTCTACAATAACATTATATCTGTTATTAAAGCAACTTATTTTGGACAATTTATCATATTACTCCCAGACCAGCCTCAGAATTCCAGCTTACTGGGGGCATAATTGATGATTGATGACTTAACAATCTGTTTTTTGAAAATTTACTTTTAGTTGACCTAAAAATCTCAATTACAGCAAAAGTTATGGACAATTAATGCTTATGTGTGCAGATTGCTTGATACAGAGGGCTCAATAACCTTACATACTAACAATTGCACGTGCAACTCTTTTAAACAGTAAGTTACTGTTTAAAAGAGTTGCGCACACAAGTGTTAGTATGCAAGGTTATTGAGCCCTCCGTATCGAGCGATCTGTACACATATGTAACTCAAAGCAGCATAATAAGTTATGATCAAACACATTAGCAGATTGAAAACCCACTTGGGGCACCACTAAGGGCTTTGAAAAGAAGAATAATAGCAGATCTGTATAAGCAACTGAGCACAGTTTTTGCAGCAACTCTTATAGTTGAACTTATTACCATAAACCAGCACATGCACATGAACTGCTACCACTTTAGCATTTGGACACATTGAAAACAAAAAGAGTGCCTAAACAGATAATCTAATTTTGTAACGCTAGCAAAACCTGATAGTAAATCTGATAGTGCATTAAAAATTTGTTAAGGTACAACAGTTCATCCTAAATCTTCATCCAAACAATTCATAAACAATGAAATTCAAATCTGTTGAATTTGACAATTGGATACAATCAACACATTTCAAATATAATCATGGCTCATGGTAAAATGACTAAATTATCAGATTGAATTCAAAACCAAATTTGAATTCCAGTACCATTTCTATTCTTATCATCCAGTAAATAATCCCAAAGTTTCCACTCCATTTGGGTCAGTCAGGTATCTAACCTAACCAAAACTACCCCATTTTTATGTAATGAATTAATTTCAATTAATTGATCTAAAGTGAAACACACTCCTCCTTGCAAGCTCGAAGCGCTCTTTCAATTTATACAATTCTCCTTACTGAAGACTTTAAAAAATAGATTAGAGCATGCTAGAACCAAAGCAGAAAAAGCTGCAGTTTAGCATCCTTCAAGACAGTTCTGTTAGTGTTTTTTGGTGGACTTATAGAATTTTAATCATACCAAATTAACAACAATTGGCTCAAATGATAGGAACTTAAGAGCTACAAACATTTAGAATATTTGCTGTTAAGAATTATTGTAAGAACTTGACAGAAAATGACACCACTGGCAAGGTGTCAAAGGAAGCTTTGGTCTCAATTCTTGGCAGTGGTAAAAAATGAATACTTCAGTAATGTTTGTCTCAATTTCACTCCCTATTGAGAGCTTGAAAAGTTTACTTACCAATCCTAAGGCTATCAGAAAGTAGAGAAGAGATACAAATGGAAATTGTGATGTTGACATTCCATTACGTGTCACTCCAACAAGATGTGGAAGCATATCATACCATCTAATCAAATCTTGCTCAATTTGAAGTATTAACTGAACAATTATCGAAATCCAGGCATATAATCTATTGATTGATTGAAATGCAGAAAATAAAAGATAAATAAATATAAATGCTATAAGCAATCAATGCTGTAAGCAATCAAGTTCAACACAATAAATAAATATAAATTGATTAATATTTCATAACATTTTACAAGCAACATTAGCTCCCATTGAAAAACACACCATCAAACACAGCTGGTGTCCACTGTCCACTGTTCATTTCAATGAAATATAGTTCAAATAATGAATTAGAGATGAACAAGAATTGCACCTGCCGAATTTCGTCGTTAGCTTGTACCGCATGCAGGCGCTAATTTCCTCTCTATGTGGCATTTAACGGCGCATGCGTGGGCGAATCGGTAATGCACGTGCATTCTACCTTGCGCAATCAATCACCACAATTGTACAACTCTTGTTTTGTTGCATGCTGTTTCCAGTTTCATAACCAAAATTTTTGTAACGTTATATTTTCGCTGTTGATATCAAGCCATCGCACTTATGGTTATTGTTGCATTCCACCTCGTTAGCATGAATGGAAAAAGTCAATAATCATGAAATGATCGGCAGATACTGGAAAAAATTGCAGAATTGGATTTGGTTAATTACGGGAAAACTTCTACTCAATTCCTTGGACCAATCATCATGATCCATCATCGCACTTAAATCATGAATTCATTGTCAGTTAGATGCTCAAGCCGAAAAAGACCAAATGTTTCAAAACTCCAATAAAAAAACCGTGAAAAGATTTGATGAAGTCGATCTGACTATTTGACAAGATTTTGAAAACAATCAATTTCAAGGTTAGAATGAACTGAGCATCGAACCTAAATTCCTGTCAGCTAGCAGAAGTTTACAGTTACACTCGATGCCACTACACCAAAAACTCCAAAATACCCCTGACTTGACTGATATTATAAAGGAGCAGTTGCTTGATTTATTACGCCATTTTTTGGAAATTTCTCCCCCATATTTAGAGATTTCTCCCCCATTTTTAGAGATTTCTCCCCCATATTTAGAGATTTCTCCCCCACCCGGGCACTTTTCAGAATTAACAGTACGGATAAAGATAGTATACACAAATTCTCCCACAATCCTCTAAATCACAATCTCTGCTAACCCTCTCATTTGCCTTTTTGTAAAACAAAAACGCAATTGGAGAGGGAAAAAATTAAATCTAGCAAGGTTATATGATCTTTGATAAAAACATTACTTAAACAAAATTTCAATTAAACAAAATTTCAACATTAGACTTTTATTTAGGTATTTAGAAACAATCCCTGATGTTGATTACTTTTTAGATATTGATTAAATTTTGCCTTATTAGACAGATAATTATTCCCTTCTATTTTTTTCTATTACCAAAAGTTGTATAGTATATTATAAAGTATAAAACTTTTTGCTTTACAGCAACACGGTTCCACAACAAACTCTTCACAAAAACTACATTGTTCATTTCAACACATGTTACAATGTGTTCATGAGGTTGAAGTTTAAATGAGATAACTGATACGAGAAAATTGTATTCAGAAGCTTTCGAAAATCATGTGATTATCGTCGTCAGTTCATAGCATAACTTAAATGCAACATTAAGTACTTCAATATCAACTTACACTCCTATCTAGGTGCTTCGAGTCATCATTAAACCAAAATTCACAAATAAATTAATTGCGGTACTTGTCAGGCGTTGCCAGACCCCCTCGCGCGCCAAATAAATTTAAAATTTTAAATAATGGGTCTGACGACGTCAGACAATGTGGTACAAGCTTGAAATACTTAGAAATACATGTGCATGCTTACTATATTAAGTTTAGCTTACTAGCTTAGCAAACGCGCGCCGCGCAAAGCTAAGCGAACAGGGGCAAGGGGGCCTGGGTATACGTGATTAGCAAGCGCGTTTTCTTCCGGATAAAGAAGCGCGCGCAGATTTTTCTCGGTCTCGTGGTCTAGCGCACAATTTTAATTTGCTCCAATTCCGAAAATGGCCCACACCACGGCCAGGCCAGACCACGCGCACTTTTCTTCGCTCCGAAAAAAGAAGCCACGCGCGCGCGCGTAGAATTGGTTGACGTTTTACCGTCAAACTTAATTTACACAATTGCAATGCGCGCCAGCGCGCTCGTCGCATCTTCATTCGGAGAGAAGAAAAGTGCGCGCGGGACGCGGACGTTCTAAGAACAAAACTATACTTAGTAGCGAGGCAAATATATTGTCAGACGTTGTCTGACCATTATTTCGGTGGACGCGCGCGCTTCGCGCGCGCGCCCACCGAAGGGGTCAGACAACGTCTGACAACAAATATATATATTTTTTCTATACATCAATATGCATCTACGGCGTTCCTGCGTTCCAGAAGGATAAGTTATCGTTCCTCTTTTAAGAAGTAGAAATAACTAAAACTTATCCTTCTTGCTTCTGGGTCATACATGTGTGTCCCAGAAGGATAAGTTATTTTTTATTTTTGAAAGAGAAATTAAAATGATTTATCCTTCTGGGACACACGCGTGTCCCAGAAGGACAAGTTATTTTCTCTATTAGATTATCTAATACAAAAATAAAAATAAGTTCATGATAGCATAAAACTATAAAATTCCAACAATAACATGAACAAATACAATATTGACAATACTTACACATCAACATGTTGTATATAATTATAAGTATAAACCATATGTGTGCAGACTGTTCGATTGAAAAAGGCCTCGATAAAGACGCGCGAAATTGTGTGCTTTTGACGGAATTTATATCGCGAGGCCTCTGTTAATCGAGCGGTCTGCACACATATGCGATAAGTTAAACGAGTAGAACCGGGAACCTTTATTATCTTGATTAGATGACGTCTCACTCACTCCAACTAATATATGTAAGAGCATTGAGCTATAGGGTTATGCTAACTAGGTTACTGTTAGTGTTAGGAGTAGGGCTATGGTGAAGGTTAGGGTTAAGGCACAAAAAGTTGAAAGATTCAGTTTTCCATCCGCGACTTCACTCAAACTCAAACCCGTGGGAGCGGGGAGACATATCATTACCAATATTAATATTACCAATAGTCATACTCATAGGTGAAAGTCGAAAGCAACATGAACATATCTTTTTGTTTAGGGATCGTTCACATATTATTATTACGTAATCAATTTTTTGCCGATTTCAACCCCCCTCCCCCTCGTGATCAAGTTTACAGTAGTTGTATTTGTTACAATAACATGTAACGTAATCATTCGGAAACCCTCTCCCCCCTCTTGGTGTACGTAATATGTGAACGATCCCATATTTAATTTTACTCATAGTCATACTCCATTTATTGGAAGCGTTGCTTTCGTCTTCAACCAATGAGCAACAAGCAAATTTAATCATTTATATGGATAACAAATGATTATTAATACTAAATTCTAATACATGTCTGTACACTGTAACTCAAATTCTTCATGATTCTATATCTAAATCTTTATAATTAAATCTTTATGTATTATTCCATATGTGGTGATCTGAGATCCTTCGTTTGACGGAGGGCTCGATAAAACCACAGCCTAAAGACGAGCAATTTTGGTGTACTTTAGAATTAGATAAAACTTATATAAAAAAAGTTGACGCGGATGACATTATATATTTGCGCATCCTCGTCGAGCTCTCCATTAATTTAGCGATTCGCACACCTATCAAAATCATTCCACTCTTTTTATCAAAATGAATGTCCGACCATCACGAAATGATAATGTCCGATCAAGTTTTCATTACGTCCGATAAGGTATCTTACTTGTACTATCAGTGTTACCAATTACGATCATTACAATTACATATTACATAATTCACTACCATAACGGTAAAACTAAAACGGTAATTCTAAAATCTAAAATGTTCATACTAATACTTGAAGTTGGATAACATAAACAATGGGGCTGGATTAGTTGGGGGACCCATGTATCCGATTTGGATACACGGGCTTAAAACTCAATCTAGAGATGCTTATATTTTTGCCAGAGCCTTTCTAAGCCTCCTAAACATGGGTTTGCCTCCAATCATAGCCCTAGCACATCATAATGCTATTATGGAGCCCACACTTTGGGATAACCAAATATTTGAAGGATCCTAGAAATGTGAGGTCTCAAATTTTTTTATAGACTCTCGTACTTGCCAGCCCCATTCACCCAGCAACATTTTGCACATCATATCACTATTTACTGATATTATCAATGACGATATTGTGGCGAGATATGGCATTTCTTGCCGTAGCGAATCTACTATTAAAGTCGAAATTTTGTGGGTGCGGTGCTGAAAAATCAAATTATTCAAAATGCGTGGCACTATAAATTTGATATCTAAGGTAGTAAGGTGCATATTGCTTTTGCTTCTCGCAAATGATGCCCATTCGTACATCTTGCAAGGTTCCGAAATGCCATTTCGCGCCACGGTTTTTATAAGATATTCAAAAACAGTTCATGGCAATTGGTCATGATATCATTATCACTACCATCAAAATTAATCATAATCAAGACCACATAAAATAATTCCTGGATCAGAATGATCAATGAATAATTGAAATTCCTGAAATATGGAAATTATAATTACAGAATGATTCGCTTTTGTCCATGGGGCCAGTTAAAAAAGGACCGGGTAAAAAGGCCGGCTGAATAAGTAAATAAAGGCTAATAAGGTAATATTGGAAACCTGTTTATATGTGCAACTGATGATAAAAACTGATAACATAAACCCAATATTGTCAGAAAGCAAGGATATTTTGACCTATAAGTATAACCCCTGCTGGTTAAGCCGGAGGGTTTACTTTAAGAGTACTCTCCGTGGGCTACCGCTATGCACTATAATACATTGGAACTCTCGACCAAATGCGCTATGTACTATAATACATGCGCTATGTACTAAATAATACATTGGAACTCTCGACCGAAATTCTGGGCTCCCATGGTTCATTTGAATTTCTGAGAGGTCGGGCATTTTTACCATGATGATGATTTCAACAGCACACCATACTAGTGTTTTCACAATTAACAGTGGCAGTTCGGACGGCAGTTTGCAAGTCTTTTGTGTGCGCGGTGGTCGTATAGATATATGATTATGAATTAAAATAACATGTCTGTACGCCGCGCAAACTTACGCCGCGCACACAAAAGATTCGCACGCTGCAGTTTGAACAGTCACCGTAAGCATTTGGCTACATCTACAGAAATTTACTGTAATAATTTGAAATCTCCATCCCCACCAGTACGATGCTTACATTATCAGACTTTTCTTGAAGTCGAACTATTCCAAATGCAAATTTCCTGTGAAAACAGAAAGTAGCTTTGGGTTTTGCCGACTACGCACATATAATTGTGAACCTCAGGAAATTACTACAACAGGAGGCGTGTACATTGGAACATTGTTACCGGAAGGTGACAAAAAAAATCGCAGGAATTTCTTACAGTTTTGTTTTTGTGAAAAAAAACGTGGACAGTTTTTCCAAACCTGCTGTATGAGTAAAAATGAACCAAAATGTTCCTAGGAAAGGATGCATCCTTTTCCTACCCACGGTGTACATCAGTTCCAATGTACCAAGTTTGAAACACTAGGAAATTGGAACTGATGAGCGGATTATCATGGAGAGTATCTTGCCCTTCCCTAGCGCGAGCCGGATACGTGTTCAACCAGCTACTCAATGCTAATTTTAACACCACTGCTGATCAAAAAGAGGAAATCGTTCTACTTATAAAGGTTGCACCCTCCACAGTCATTGCAGTAGCGCTTCGTTTTAGAATTTGAGACGTCAGGAATTTTCATCTGTTTGTTGGCAGAAGGTATGTTATTTTTTGAGCCTTAGATAGATATTTTTTATTTATCAGGACTATGCTAAGATTATCAATTCAATCTAATAGTACCTATCTAATAGTACTACCACTCATCCTAATAGATATTATAATCTCTTAAAACTAATAAAAGTTCTAATTCTTATTCATCTTATTCAAAGAATTCTGCCAATAGAAAAAAAAAAAAAAAACTGTTATTTTTTATCCATTTATTGCTGAATAAAGCTCACAATACCAAAAACGAAAAAAAAAAATCAAATTTAACCGATTCAATTGGCAAAAGATGATTTCAAAATAGTTTTACAAAAACGAAAATCAAATTTAACTGATCAATAAAAGATAAAAATTGTTACAGAAAATACACGAAAGTTATATGAACTCGGTTGAACTCGGCTCCGGCCTTGACGATGCAAACTCGGCCTCGGCTGAGAACCTGAACTCCGTCGTTTACTGTCCTTAACCGTCACTGGCTTGATTACACTTGAATCCTTCGATTCCTGTCATTGGCCGTACGGCTGTTGGAACAGAAGTAAAACCTTCAAAATTAAAAATAAACCAAAAACAAACAAAATGATCAAAACCGAAATAAAACATATAGCTTGATTTTTCCTCATTATATCCCGCATAATTAGTTCTATATACCTTATGTTATTGGTCGTTATTCAAACGACCCTTAAGGACAAAAACGACCTTGAGATTTGTTGAAAAAGGCCGGCCCTAAAGGACAAAAACAACCTTGAGATTTGTTGAAAAAGGCCGGTTAAAATGATAGGGCCGATCAATTTAGCTTGTAAGAGACAAGTTAATTAAGGTCATGGGAAACTTTATGACTTGGCTTATACAATGTTAAATTCTCATGAACGCCTTTGCCCTTTATATTGACCTGAGTTATCATGTTATAGATCCGGGTGTGGGTCCTTGTCGATAAAAATCCAGTTCACCTTTTATAATGAGTTGATACCCTCTCACTTTGAGAGTTGTGCAGATGCCTCCATTACGAAGTCGGGGCGGTTGCACAGCTCAAAAAGTGAAAAGGGATTAATTCATCAACAAACTTCTTAACAGTAACTATGAAGGTTTACCGGCTGCGGCCTTGCAAGTTTTTGCGATGGATCACAAATTACATGAAAGATCTGATTGCGTCACAGTTAAGAGGCAGTAAACTCATTAGTATGCTCCGATCACTTCCCAGACTCAGACTCAGTTTATATGTTTATGATTACTGTATGAGAAACACATGTTTCTGACAATTCAAACCTTGCGATGAGATCCTACGGTTGTTGACGTCATAGGAATAGGATAGATCACAAAATCTGAAAAAATATCGAATTTCAGGGAGATATTCATGATTGGAGTGGTGATGATCGGAATTTAAGTCGTAAAAATTTTATCGAATGGAATTTAAAACCCCTTCTGACATAATATAAGTGCTTAATATTTTCACTGAAACAAAGAAGGGTGATGCCCAAAAGTTTATAGTATTGGAAAAGTAATCAAGTAGGAATGAAATCATGTAACGTCCAAAAATCAAAAGATGAAAATTATTCAATGATCCTATCACTCATGATACTATGAAAGACTGAGGAGATGCAATTTTACGTCTGAAACTTTCCAGTGCCTTTTCTAATAAATAACCACAAAACACAGTGCACATACCACATAGTTATCGGCTTTCAATGATGCTATCGATAAATAAAAACATATACTTGTACACGTCCTGAGAATTGGAAAAGTACCTTGAACCGCTTGGAGGGCTCAGGGTAATTTAAACTTATTTTAACTTAGGATCATTTTCAGGTTGACCACGCTTCGACATGCCTCACTTCATCGTCAGCTCTATTCTCAGTACCATCTTGATACGTAAGTGCAAGATTTACAAGAGTAAATTAAATACACCGGCCAAAATGGGCCTCTTGTCAAACGCAAGGAAATATCTTTGGTTATGGCGATCTCCCGTGGGTTATAAATTATTATGTGCTGTTCACAATCCACTGCACCATAATAAATTATCACGCACTACAGGGCGCTATAAATCATGATTTTGGCACTACAGTGCCTAAAATTTATTACGAACAGTACAACTGTGCCTATAGGGACTTTGTATACACTGCATTAACCTGCCTGGAAGGGACAAACTTTACAAAACTATTTCATACAATCTATTTTGAGGGAAGATGATAGTTAACCTCACAAAACATCCTCAAATGGCTTAGAATAAGATGCACAATCTAAAGTTTGTGAACTTCAATCGATAGCCTTGTTAATAAAATCCATTTAATTCATCAGTTACGGTGACGTCTCGACACACGGGTCATGGTCACAAGGTTGGAGTTATCAGTAGAGGGCAACATGGTCGGAGACACGGAAAGCATACGGCAACGCTCAGCAACCAGGTGGGGGCCATGCAGTTCTCTTGTATCTTCAGACAAATAACAGTCATAGGATTTTACCCTACTTGTATCTTCAGACAAATAACAGTCATAGGATTTTACCCTACCAGTACTACACCTGTCTCGCTCACTTTTGTGCAACAATATACACCCGTCTCGCTCACTTTTTTGCAACAATATGGGATCGTTCACATATTACGTAATCAATTTTTGGCCATTTTCAACCCCCCTCCCTCCCCCTCGTAATCAAACGTAATCAAAGCCAACCCCTCTTGAGGAGAATATTTAACCCCCCCCACCTTTTGGGTGAAGAAAATGGATAGTGTAAATACTTTGAAATTGATCATGTTCCACAAAAATTTACAGTCATTGAGGAAATTTTTGAAAATTTTGCTGAAAATGGTGCTTTTGAGGTGGTTTTCTGAAAATTTTACTAAAAATTCCGACTGTGGCAAAATTTAAAATTGTGTCAAAAATTGTATTTTGAACAATAACCACAAACCCCCCCCCCCGTAATCAAACGTCATTTGAAAACACCCCACTTTTTTGCAACAATATACACCCGTCTTGCTTACTTTTTTGCAACAATATCCGAGTGTTGCCATTATTATTATTATTATTATTGCCCGCTTAGGAAATTAAAGATACGGGAAATCCATCTTATCTAAATAACAGCCAACGATAGATGACTCAGAGACAGTGTGACAAACTATGACAGTAATAATTCAAATTATCATTATCAATCATACCAGATTATACTTTTATACGCTGCGTGGCAGTGAGACTTTATATTGTGACACATGAGACTTGACACTTGACAGTGACTGTGTAACAGGGTAATTAATAAACAATGATTCATCTTTTCAGGTTGACAACCGGATAAACCAGCTAAGAGAGATGGTGTTAGGGCTCGATATAAAAGCCAAGCACGAAGATACTGACAATCCCTACCCAGACATCGTCGACACACTCACCGAAAGATTCCTTAACGTACGTTTCCTAAGTTAACTACTTGATCACATCTTATCGGCCTTGTTTAATCAACCCTTAATCCTTATATAGCAAAATTGCATTTTTTGCAATTCTTGTTTAACATAGCTATTGAGTGGCGGTTAAATTGCAGTTTATGAATTGAGGAATGAGGGGCGCTCGCCCAAGTAAAATGCTATTCCTGGGTTTTATTGCTTATCATAAAACACGTAAGGAACACGCTATTACAAAATGCAATCGGCTCGTTTCACATGAAGCAATTTTTCTCTTGTGTAATAAAACTAACGATATATGTTACATCCACAGATGTCCAAGGATCTGGAGTGTGATTTAGCAGTCCAGGATATTGAGAAGGAGCTAAAGGCGGAGGAAGCGCTGAGATACAAGGCTCTCTTCGAGGAGGTCTACAAATTGTTCTACAACGTCCGCAGCGCTACCACGGACACCAACATCCCTCCACCAGCATAGTGGTAAATACTATAGCCCGCGCATGAGAAATAGGCGGGAAGGATGACGTCATTATCATATCATGATGTAGTGAGTTGATGACGTTGAACCGCTTATTTTACGTGTGAGGAGTATAGGGCGTTCGGAAATGATTATCACTTCAGGCATAAAATGACAAATATGACCAAATATGTCAAAATTTCGACATATTCGAGTACAAGGGTCTCTACCAGACTGAATTGCTTATAAAATTGCAGGTGACAATCTTTTCCGAACGCACTAAAATATCAACGATTTTGAGGGTACTTGTAGGCGAGCGTTTATTTGTACACTCCAGTGCAGATCACCGCAGTGCAATTACTCAGAGGTTGCAAACCGCGATATTATGCACCGAGCGCGAAGCGCGAGGCCATTATATAACACATTAAGACCGAAGCCGAAGGCCGAGGTTTTAATGGAAGGTTTGCAGTTTTTGCGAGTTAAAAACTGAATTTCAAACTTTGAGCATTAATTACGGAAAATCTAAAGCCTAAATTCAAATAAAAATAATGCTTCTCTAGAGGGAATTTATTTTTCACTACCCTGCAAAAAATCGCGGGATTTCAACTCTGTTTTTAGCCGGCGTTTGGGTTGCGCTAAGCACGATGCTTCAACTGCCTTAATCCTTTATAATAATGATGAGTAATTTATTTATTCTCTTTTGAAAAGTTGTTAAGTTTAAAATTGAATTCACACTAAGTTTTCAATCGTTGGCGTCCCAAGATTTAACAATCAGGTACAAACAGGTACATCATGTCATGAATGCAGTCAATCGATAATAATTTGTTATCTCTCAGAAAAGGGAAACGGTAGAAACGAAAAACTACAGCGCACTTCAGGACGATCCAGAGGGGCTACAGCAACGCAAACTGAAATGCAGTTTCATTCACTTTTACGTGAGTTTCAATATAAATAACATACCGAGACATATCATGTGGGCCATGATTCAAAATTCAATCAAAAAATTGTTTAAAATGATATTATAGTTCTTGCACAAGTACGCAATATAAGTAAGTGCAAGCTGATTCTACGGTGGAATTGGACAAATATCGAATTGACAAAATATCGCTCGTAAATTCAACGTTATGATGCTGATAACGCTGCTCTCAAGTCTCACATAAAAAATATCGATGTCAATTATATAGTCACATTTATTATGTATAAAAGCAATCATGAACATCTTATTATACCCCACCAAAGGTTGTTTTAGCAACCGTGTAAGTTTGGTTATAAGATCTCCACTGAATAACAGTGCAAAAAAGCTTAAAGTGAAATTTGATTTTATAAAGGAGCACTCAAAAATATCCGGACGAGAGTCGTCAGACCCGAGTGGAAAGAAATACTGCTGTTTGGTCAGAGAATAGTCGGTCCCAGCTGTTTCCAGTCGGGGTATATAATCCGGTTCCATGATCTCAGCTGTGACCGTATACCTTCGATAATAAACTCGGCACGCCTCGTCCAAGATCCAACTAACACAGTCTCGGCTGTCGCCTTGACCATCTAAGTTGCGGTTTACGGTCACCACTTCGACATGAAACCGCTTTATCTAAGACATTGCAGCTGTTTGAGATAACTGAATGCTGAAACTGACACCGTTAACTTGTCGCAGCTTGAAGAGCTACCGAAAATAGCAGGCAGTATGGATAAAGACAGTTTCTGGATTAAGCTGGCTAACTTCACAGAAGCAGTGAAAGACTCGGATTTGATGAAATTCACTCAAAGCATTAACGACGCTGGCATAATTAATAAAACTTACTCTGATCTGTTCAAGGTAAACGGCACTTACATTTCATAATCATATAGACATAGATGATAGAATACTTCCCCAATTCAAAAAAGGATCTTGCTGTGAACTTAGAACTGATGCAAAGTCACTGGAATTGTACCTTTTAAAGTTTTAAGTCGCAAGATTCACGTGAACTCGTTCACAAAAAAGTCGGAATCCGGTGAACGGAGAACTCCGGCACGAATTAACGTAAATTCGCTTGAATTGACGCGAATTCGCGCGGACCCGGGCTCTAAATCACCAGTCCACTAGGTGAACTGCAATGAATAAGTCCGCTCAACCCCGCAGAAATATTTCTACGATCATGCTAGAGAGAAAAGCATCACTATTGTGAAAAGTGATGGTAGATTAAATCTAGAGAAGGCTGTCAGGACATACGCTCCTATGATCGCATTGCTGCACACCGCTTTCCGTGACGTAAGTTCAACATTCTTACCGTGTCTCGTGGCGGGGCGTATCACGCTGCGCTTGGGTACTTTTTGCGGCGAGTGATACTTAAAGCCAGATAGCACTCAAATGTACTCAAATGTACTCAATACTATGTTTTGCACTGCAAAAGTGTATTTGCGGGCCTTTACGCGCCACAAAAAGTACCCAAACGCGGCGTAATACTTATATTACTTATTACGCCGCGCTAAAAAGGTCGAGACACCAGGGTTACATTACTATACAACGTAGCACTGTTTTTCTTTAGAATTTCAGTATAAGGAAACATTAATCTAGCTTCATAATCTAAAAATTTCGTTCCAGCTTTTTTCATGGACTTCTATAAAACTGATTTTTAGATTTTCATAGATTCTGAATATGCGCAGATTTTTACGCAGAATACTGGAGATAATGAATTGTGTAACAGTCTCTTCTTTCAGCTAATAAAAATACATGACGGACGCGGAGCATGTTTCAATAACCTGATAAAGCTCTTCAATGATATCAACGATACGGTAATTATTATTACAACTACTATCATAATAGCAGTTAGTACAATTCCCCAGTTAGTACAATTCCCCATAAAATTTGACATAAGCAAAGGAGAAAATGGGCTGTCTCTCACACCTTTTAGGTAGCCGAAAATTTCGGGAATATTTTTCGATGCAAGAGGAATTATGATGCTTAGTTAAAACGGAAACACGGCATTAAAAGGGCGCTGGAAAAATAAGATAACCAATTTCGGTTAGTTGATTTGAATTACTATTTTAAAATAATGGGCGGCTATACGAAGGCAAATTGAGTTGGTTTCCTTTAGATATAAAACCGGCTGCTGTGTAGTTTAAGAAGCTATAACAATTATGAATCAGTGTGAAAATACTAAATTAAATAACTCATATTATGAGGTTCCCTCAGTTTTCACATGCATATTATGCATGCTTAATGCTTATGCCTACTGTTCACCCTATAATATAAATATAGGCTATAATTTCGAATTTCGATGCATATTGTGCATATTGAACTCGGCTTCTCCTCGTACAATATGCACTATAATATGCATCTCAATGCTGTCCTATAGTTCTCTGTTCTATATTATTGAATCTCTTGGTAGAATCTCTCATTTCGTTAATATCTCTCATTACTACAATATTAATTACTATAATATTAATTACTGTAATATTAATTAACCTGGGTTTTAGTTGAGAATTACGATTTGTATTAACCAACATTTGATTCAATAGCTTTTCGGACTAAACGGAACCTCTCACCTTCAGTTCCTTGTTCAACATGAAAATCACTGAGTTCATCAGGCAAGGCTCATACCCGTTTTTCAGATTGAACATTCTGACAACGGTGCTATTTCTACTTCTGATAAGCAGGACTTCGTAAGCGAAACATCTGGCGACGACGACGACAGCGATGATGAGTGCTACATGCAGGTATGAGTAGCGTCCAATTAAATCATCATGTAATGCTCAAATTGTAATTAGCCAATTTTGAGGGTACTTGTAGGCGTGCAATAATAAGTAATATTGCACTCCTCACATTGGCTAATACACTAAGAGCATGGCAAATGGTCATGACGCTAATAAAATTATTGCACTCGGCTTCGCCTCGTGCAATAATTTGGTATTGTCGCACTCGGCCTGCTCCTCGTGCGACAATGCAAATTATTGCACTCGGCTACGCCTCGTGCAATAATTTATATTTGCGCATTCCCAGCCATGCTCTAAGCGTATATTGTACGTCGTTCAGACCGATAAGCTGCCACCCGTCTGCCTATGAACCAAACACAATACCTTATCGGACATAATTATCACGGACATTACATTCACGCTGAGCACGTGAAAATTTTGTCCGTGATACTTTTGTCTGTGATTTTCAAGTCCGAGAAAATTAAGTCCGGTATTGCCTCCTAAAATTTCTACGGTAGAGACGCAAAATTTGTGACTTTATCTCTTTAAATGTACAAAACAAAGAATAAAATTTTCAAGGAAATTTTACTTCTTTTTCATGCTCAGTACCTGCAATATGGAAACTTATCATATCAATTTACAAAAGAATATTGAAAAAATCATTAATTCAAATATTCAAATTGTGGATGATTGGATGAAAATGGGAAAAATCGAGCCGATAATGTCGGAGTTTTCTTGAATTTTGAAGTGGCTGGATCGAGCGCGAATAAATTAATGTCCGTGAAGTTTTAGGTCCGTGAAACTAAAGTCCGTGATAATTTTGTCCGATAAGGTATTGCGTTTAAGTTTTTTATAGAATATAGTTGTTCAGCAACCAACAACAGGCTCTATTTTATATTTCATTACGACTCTTGAAAATTTGAAAAGAAGGTTAATTGCAACAACATTATAATTCCACCCGATGGAGCGTGACAGGACTAATTATCTTTACTCGGCCTCTGATTGGCTCGTGCACTGTACAGTGGTATAGTAAATAAGCCAATCAGTGTACAGTGTACGCGTGACTTGCGTTGGCGCCTCCGTGCCAACCCCCGCTTTATAAAGAGACCAAGTTTCATGAAGACTCATAGGTTGCGTTCTTAAATCCTGTAGCATTAGTTAGTATTCTTAATAAGTTTAACTTTTTAAGAACACAGCTTCGCAATAACAGATATTGATGATGGGGAATAGAATTATCGTGACAAAAAATTTCAGATCCTCATAGTTTACCATCGGCTGTTCAATGACCTGTGTAAAGCAGAAAAGATAGTATACGATGGGATAATGTCCTGGGAGAAAGCAGCAGACACACCAGCCCATTGGGTTTGTATATACTTTTCAACAAAAATAAAACTTACGGTTGAAATTACGGATAATGAAATCCAAGAACCCTACATTGAACAAGGGAACATTAATATTGCTGTGATACAACGAATAGCATCATATAAAATTCCAAACATTCAAATTAAAGCAATCCACATCCAAAACAGATACTGGAGTGGGGCGCCGGGCGATATTAATGTTTTATAAATTCACGTACTTTTCTGAAAAATTCTGATTTCTTCTGATAATTTGCGATAAAATGAGAGGGAGCTACTCTTACAACGAATTATTAAAAGTTTTTTCTCATTTTGAAGCAAATTAGAGGAAAATCATAGTTTATCAGAAACATGGAGCTTTTACTCTTTTACAGGTCATAAAGAAATTTAAAGACATTGCACTCTTTCTTGTGAAGCGAATTAAGGATTGCAACCTCGACGCAAAACCGGGTGAGTTGAATTCCACTAGTTGGATAATCTATTCCATGGGAAGGTTTGGAATGGATGGTCTCAGCTTCGATGAACAGGACTTAAACAGGGATCAAAATTAGTTGATAATAATAAGTGCTATGTCCAATCTGATAGTGATAAATTCCTGAAAATGAAATACCCGATAAAAATTACTGAAGCATGATTCGATAGTGAACTCGGTATATACCTATTGTTCAACTTACAAAGACTCTGCTTCACTACGACTTTTTAATAGCCTTTCCTTACGTCGACACTACAAGCAGGAACTAGCCGAAACAAGCGGAACAATCCAGAACCACCCCAAACCAACCCAAAAACTTCCCCGAATTAAGCCTAAACGAGCCGAAACAAGCGAATCAACCCGAAACTAGCAAAACAACCCAAAACAAACGAAACAACCCGAAACAGAAGAAACAACCCGAGGTAGGGTTAGGGTGTGGGTTGATTCGGGCTGATTCATTTGTTTCGGGTTGATTCGCTTGTTTCGGGTTGATTCGCTTGTTTCGCGTTGTTTCGGATCGTTTTGCCTTGATTCGGGGAGGTTTTTGGGTTGTTTCGGGCCGGTATCATCTTGTTCGATCAGTTCCTGTTTGTAGTATCAATGCCTTTCCTTTTATTGGCGACTTGATAACTCGCCCAGGTAGGATCTCGATCGAGATTGAAGTAAGGACCTGAGGGCCAGGTTATACGCCGCTGATTATATTTGGTTTTCATCTAACTACCCACAACTCAACATCACACCTTCGTGTATCTCAGGGTGAATTCCAGCGCTTAGAAACGGTTCTGGAGAACAAGACATCTTGCGAGAATAATATGACGAACGCTTCCACGGAGGAAATAAAGAGTTGGTGGGAAAACACGATTGAATCAAATCCTTGTCCATCATCCACTTTCATGTTTTAAAACGTAACACCACACGGAATAGGCTGATAACTGTAGCTTTACATGACTATTCTCACATTGACGGCCCATCTCTGTGACTTAGTCAAACGCATTAAAACTATAGTTGTTAGGCAAATGAGTTCCACTTATAACCTCATAAAATGGAAGTTTCTAGGCATATTCTAATTCAAACTTACGAATGGGAACTGTTATTTTTCAGATAATGAAATAGTGCATTTAATAGGTATTTAATAGGTCTTGTTGAATGGATGATAAATTGATGAACCCGTTTCCGATTATAATTTATTTGTTATTTCACCATTATTTGTTTATTTCAATTATTGAAACTATTGTCATTAACATTACGCAATTATTTTCCTGCAATTATTTTTGTGTCATTCTTTGTCTGATTATCAAACTAATTACCAATCGTCTAATGTCTTATTCCAGTGCCACTATTTTGCACCGTCTCACTTTGAGAGCTATGCAGATGTCTCCCAGACGGAGTCGGAGCGGTTGCACAGCTCTAAAAGTGAAAAGGTATATTGTATAATGAGTACTATAATGGTCGACGGATTTCGGTCGTTCCATTTTGGTCTAACTAGGGAGCCAAGAAATTTTAATTTGGTTGAGAGTTCCAACGGATCATCAGATATAAATCTCGGAGGGTATTTTGATGCTGCAACATCCCAGAACTCAATTTTCCGTATTTCTCAAGATCAAAGTCCACCAACACTGAGACTATTTAGACGCCAACAAGTCGGTATTACCCGACATTACCATAGAATGGCAGTGCAATATTATGCTGCATGTCTGTGGTAATTTCAACATTGAGGAAATACATGTCAGCAGACAGAATTTCCATCTTTGGCCAAATAGACATTCTGATCGGTTGTAGGTCAATTGGCCTAACTGGACATTTGGTCTAATGCCTAAAACTCACACAATCTTGAATTTATCTCTCACCCCTGGGCTCTGACCCTAACAACTAACAAGTGTTAAGCCAAATGTCCAGTTATACCAAATGATAGTGATGTTACTATCATTTTTATAGTAACTTCACTATTTAAATAGTCTGATGGCCGATCCAACCTGGACAATAGAACTGTCTATATAAGAAATATTAGTCTCAACAACTAAGATACATTCTAACACCATAACTAAGATTAAAAAGAAAGCAGCAGGTAATGGTTAAAATTTGGTGATAAACCTCTTGGTAGAGGGGCTGAAATTATAATGATAAGTATCATTTACCTAGACTGAGATGGTTCTCAGTTGGTGAGTTACAGGTAAACTGAGACACTGAGACAGTTCTCAGTTGCTGAGTTACTGAGACTGAGATGGTTTTCAGTTGCTGAGTTACCTAGACTGAGACGGTTTTCAGTTGCTGAGTTACCTAGACTGAGACGGTTTTCAGTTGCTGAGTTACTTAGACTGTGACGGTTCTCAGTTGCTGAGTAACTTAGACTGTGACGGTTCTCAGTTGCTGAGTTACCTAGACTGAGACGGGTCTCAGTTGCTGAGTTGCCCCAAGATTGCATCCCGTACCAGAAGACTGATGGAAGCCGCGGGAACTACCTGGAAGTGATTTGGAGTCAAGGTAGACCAGTAATACACACAAAATACTACTGTGTACTACTGTATATGTGAAAACTGGTACTGAACTATGACAAAAGACCACCCGACTCATTAATGCATAAGGCAAATTACATATCTTTCATCTGATGCATGTAGTCTAAGGATCAATAGAAATTTACATTTACCTTTATGGAACACATTCACAAGATAGAAATATCAATTCATTCGAAATACAAAACATTCACGCTACCTTCATGTAGGCGGGTGTCAGGCCCGCGAAGAAGCGGGCGGCGCCCCCGCGCGCCCACAGCCGGGACAGCATCTCTGGGAGGGAGGTGGGCGTGGCACAGACCTGCATCTGCCGTCTCACCACATCCAGAGGGTGCACTACCTGCGGGGTTACCATATTGCATATCATAATATACCTTATTACATGAAGTTAAGGTTGTCAAGTTACTAAGGTTACACGTTATTAACGAGCACTTAATTAATCAAATTGATGGATAAAAACAGCTCTTGAGCAGTGAGAAGCAGAGTTTTAATAACAAAATAGTGGATTAATTTCTTTAATCATCAGCACTTTTATAACTTGTCATAACTAAGCACTTAATTAAGGTGAAATTAACCCACCTCACCTTAATCTTAAGCAACCCTACATTCCTGCGCGGTTATTACAAGAAAAATGAGCCTACATCTCATTACGCTGCATGAAATTAGACCCTTTTCAGGCCGTATTTCTTAAATATATGTGATCTTAGTTTCATTGAGACATGTGACATAAGGTCCTTTTTGAGGGTGAAGATGACCTCATCTTACTATATATAATGCGTGTTGTTAATATATATATATATTTATTTATTTATTTATTTATGGCGATTCGTTTTCAAGTAGGCAACGAAATTCTTTTTTCATCGTGTTGCAAAACTTTATAATAAATCAGAAAAATAATACGATTTTTTCGGCTACCCTGAGGGGCGTGGTGGGCCACGCCCTTTTTTCGCAAAAATTAAAGTTTCGAATTTTTCCAAAATTCTTCTGCCATCGAGTTGCTTATGATGAATAAAAATTTTGAGAATTTTGTCCGAATTATTGGGTCACCCTGAGGGGCGTGGGGGGCCACGCCCTTTTTTTCGTAAAAATTAAACTTTCGAATTTTTTCAAAATTCCTTCGCCATTGAGCTGCTTATGATGAATAAAAATTTTGAGAATTTTGTCCGAATTATTGGGTCACTCTGATGAGCGTGGGAGGCCACGCCCTTTTTTTCGCAAAAATTAAACTTTCGAATTTTTTCAAAATTCCATCGCCATCAAGTTGCTTATGATGAATAAAAGTTTTGAGAATTTTTTCCGAATTATTGGGTCAACCTAAGGGGCGTGGGAGGCCACGCCCTTTTTCTCGGAAAAATAGATTTTCGAATTTTTGTCAAAATTCCTTCGCTATGGAGTCGCTTATGATGAGTAAAGGTTTTGAGGATATTGTCGGCAATATTGGGTTACCGTTGGGGGCGTGGGAAGCTTTTTTTTCGCAGAAATTAAAGTTTCGAATTTCCCCTCCAAACTTGCTCGGTCAAATCACTGTCAAAGGGACATGTGGCCCTTAGCTCATGCGGCTGCCATCATTCGCCGTCCGTAGGACGGGAACCGACTAGTTATCTTACTTATAAAGTTGCACTTTCTGTTTTTCTGTACGTCACGTTTTTTGTCCTTTTGTAGACACATTTTGGGGCGCCCACGTGCAGTATGGATATAGGCGCGCGCGTTGCTATGGTTGCTATGGTTGCTATGTTCTTTGCGCGCGCGCTCGTTCATTTCTGTTAAATGCTGTTTTGAGTGCGTTGTCGCGTTGATCCGTTACTTATGAAGTTATGAACGGATTAGAATTTTTTGATGCGGTAAAAAGCATTCAGTTTATTTGAATTGTGGCCGGGTTTGGAATTTGCGAACGAGGTGCTGCGTAGCAGCGCCGAGTGAGCTGTGTATTTGCAGGCCCAACAGGCCTGCTAGTCTTAATTATAATTTCGTAAGAGCACGTGAATAATGTTTGTGCTTCCGCACCGAATTAAATTTGAGCTTGCCAAGGAATTATCAAGAGAAACGAAGGCTAAGCTGGGCTAAGTCGTGCCGTTGCTATGGATACAGATATTCTGCACGTGCAGATTATGATCAGTTCTATGCAAGTGCTTTCTGATACGTTGTTGACTGCTGCATTGTAGCGTTTGAAAGAACGACCTGTTTGCTGTGTTTCATTTCAAATTCAAGATCCGAAGAAAGAGGACGGGTATGACTGGCATCGTGGAGGCTATTTTCGATAGCATCTCTTCATAAATCTTTGGCAGACGTCGGTCGATTTAAATTAATGCTGAGTTGATGGTAACGGAAAAATGTGAATTTAGAGCAATTTAAGATTCAACAGAAGCAAAATCAAATTGAATCTAATTTGGGCATAGCACATTGCGATTTTGGAAGACAACTCTTGACGTAAATCAATGCTTTAATTCAACGGTCAGTTTGAATACGATACTCGGTTTTAATTTTAAGATCATACATTTATACAATAGCAAGTTATAATAATCTAAACTTGCCCGGTCCAGCATTACTAAAAGTAACTAAAGAATAATGGCAAATTTGCTCCTTTATAAACTTTTTGAGAGCTTATCATTTGGTCCTGTATTATCTAGCAGGCCAAACGGGCTTTTCTAGTTGTAGATAAAGGTGAACAACAGCGGACTTTTCGTCACATGTTCACGACAATTCTCCTCACGAAACTTTACCTCGAGGTAATATTTCACCACTAAGGCTTAGGTCTGGGATGGGGTTTGGGTCTGGCCTAGAGTTTATAAGATGTTGGGTAAGGTTAGATTTATATGGTTTGGGTCAGGATTATCTGTGCCGTAGGTCAAATGTCGTAAATGAAAATTCCCCCAATTAGAATCCTTCCCAAACAAGATTAAGTTGTCTAATGGAAGATTGCTTGCAACGGTCAAACCAACTCCCATCAAATCAGATTTGTAGATTGGAATCACTTCGAGAAAATATGGGGATTTTATCAATCATTACTCTTGTTAACATACGATAATGACGTCATTTTGAACTGTCATGGTGTGTGAAAGAATGGGGATTTTTCTGACAATCCCCAAATTACAACCTTTATAAATAAACCTCCTTAGGTAAGCTGCTTACCGTCTGCGCAGCAGTGCCCGCAAGAGCACCACACACCAGGAAAGTGTAAGGGTTGGAGATGTCGGAGAGCAACTTCAGCTTCATTATGTCGTATATGCTCTGCTGAAGTCCCATGAAGGGCCCTATTGTCAGCAGCGTGGGACTTAATCCTGTCAGGGATATGTTAGAGGAGGGTAGGACTTAATCCTGTCAGGGATATGTTAGAGGAGGGAAGTACTTAATCCTGTCAGGGATGTGTTAGAGGAAGGTAGGACTTAATCCTGTCAGGGGTATGTTAGAGGAGGGTAGGACTTAATCCTGTCAGGGATATGTTAGAGGAGGGTGGGACTTAATCCTGTCAGGGATATGTTAGAGGAGGGTAGGACTTAATCCTGTCAGGGATATGTTAGAGGAGGGTAGGACTTAATTCTGTCAGGGATATGTTAGAGGAGGCTGGGCCTGGGACTAAATAAATCTTACTTAATAGGTCAAGTTGAAATGAAAATTTTAAAATCTTAATGTTTTGGTTAAAACCAAAATACGAGACAAGCCCCAACAAGAAGACTGTCTGCGCTATTTATGTCCAAGAAATTGAGCTCTAATTAATCAAGAGAAGTTTGAAATTGGGTCCTCACCTCTGAAAAGACCTCTGAGGCCCTCCTCTGTGCACACTCTGTTGATACAGTGCCAGATACCCGTGTATTCTGAGGCTGCAGGAGAGTGGAATAAATGAGAGGGTTGCTAACTTATAATTCTCATTTGACTCAGTGACTCAAATGAATATGGGTCAGTTCAGTACTACAATAAAAAACCGCATCGTATTGATTTTTACCCTTACCACAGGGGCTTGTTGAGCTCCTAGGTGCGCGGCTTTTTCATGCGCGGCTCACTGCCTGTCATTAACAGCCTGTGAGCCGTGTACGATCGTGCCGCGCTTGAAAAAGCCGCGCACGTAGGAGTTCGACAATCCTTGTCAGACGTTGTCCGACCCCTTCGCCTTCGGCAAGCGCGCGCATGTAGGAGTTCGACAATCCACCGTTAGACCCTTACCTTGGACGGTGAGGCGTGCCCGCACTACGTCAAGCGGGTGAGTGCAGGAGGTGGAGATCATACCCGCCGTGGCCCCGGATAGGAACCTCCAGAGGGGCTGCTGCGGGTTCTTGTTGCTGTCAACCGGCGTAAACTGGGGTAAATTGGGGGTAAAACGGGTGTGAACTGGGGGTAAATTGGGGGTAAAACGGGGGTGAACTGGGGGTAAATGCGGGTTCTTGTTGCTGTCAACCGGCGTAAACTGGGGTAAATTGGGCGTAAACTGGGGTATATTGGGGGTAAACTGGGGTTAATTGAGGGCAAACTGGGGAGTGGTGAATAGGAGTAAAATGCGATGGGAGGGGAACTGAGGGAAGGATCAGAATTCAGATTAGATAAGTTGTACTTTTCTTCTTTGCTGTCCATTTGAAACTTTGAAAGAATAAGAATTTTTATGAAGATTCAAAGGAATCAATTGTGATTGCACATGCTTTACACATAAGGAAATTACCTTAATAAATCTATTGAGATGAGGCGCAGCACTTAGTTTGCGATAAAAGAAGATTGGCAGTGTCATGCAGATTTAGTCACTAGTCAGATACCGATCTCCACGTTGCCCTAGACAAAAAGACGAAATGATGCAGTGCGATACATATGACAGCTACATGCAGCAACATTTATGCATTTAATTCTATGATAGCATGAAAAGATGAAATGTATAGCTGTGTAGGGCGATATCCTAAAAATACGATCACAGCTGCTATCGTCTCTGCACAAACCTTGATCATTCTGGAGTAGACAACACACGTTATCGCAGCAGTAGGGAAGACTCGGATGCAGTTGGTGAGATTGCCGTTGAAAAGCCCTCGGACACCCGCATCACGGATAATGCTGTTGAACGTGTGTCGTAGCTTAGTCTGCTCTTTCGAGGATGTCTGAAGATATAACATGTTCTGGGTGATGGTTGTCCGTATTCTACGTGATATTATATGGTAATAGCTAGCCTGGTGTTGCAATAGGCCCGGCGGTTGTAGACTTCTAGCAGCGATAGACATTGTCTATTATATTATCTTGTCTATTAGACAATTGATAATAGCCAATCAAATAATCATAGATCCTGAAAGTGTGCGAATAAGATCCTGAAAGATAAATGACAACGGATACATAAAAATTGACTCTAATTCTGATATTTCTTATTGAAAGTCTTGAAGTATCAGAAAGACAGGTCTCCTCGGTGAAAGGAAGGTGTAGGTGTCTCAGAGCTCAGGTATTTAGGTATTTAGGACAGATAGTGACTGAAAGGCTCTTTTTCCAGGTTTTTATCGTTGCTCTACATTGGAGATCGAGGTATGAATTTTTAATTTATTATCTTTTACTTTCTAAATGCTATATACCTTCGATGTGATTTATTTAATGAAATTTTTCCATTTCACTTTAAAAGCTAGATTGCCTAAAAGCAGATTTGATAAACCAACAGACTATCAATAGGTTTTAGAATACTAACAAAAAGCGGATGTGCCCTTCAGACAGATTGATAAATGAATTATCTAAAGATAATATTATCTATAGAAACTTTACTAGTCAAAACATAGACACATAACTCTTCGCTAGGAATGTGGAAGTCGGTCTGAGTTGGTATGGTAGCTGCTGTTTGCATTTGGAATGGTCATTTTCCAAGTTAAAAGACAGAATATCCGTCGGCCCATATGCTGGCAGTGGGTATTGTGCTGACTTAGCTGGCTTCCTGCATAGTGTACCCTTGCGGTATACCTACTTGGCGCTTGAAATTGATATTAAAAAACAGTCTGTTGTAAAATTAGCTGATTCATACACCAACTCCACATGTGACATTTCTGAACGTGAAAATGTAATCTTGTGAAACAAATCTTTACACTGAAGGGTAGCCTATCATTAATATTTATAAATATATTTGATATACGATTTAATAGCAAAGTGCCGAAAAATTTATTAAACGTTGTTTCTCTAATAAATCCTGAAAGATAAATGACACCGGAGTTGAGACCCCTTCAACCCTCAATATTGTTGCTAAAAATATGCTGGATGTCCGGAATTGGTCCAATCAAACGGCTTAATCATGATAGATCAGATCAAATTCGATCGTATTTATAGTACCTACATGTTTAGCTCTGAACGCACGTCACGCGCGCTCGGCCGGGCGGGCGGGCGCCGCGCGCGCGCGAATCACACGTGCATTTGCGCAAAGAAACCATTTTTACAGCAACGCGCGTTCCAGTAATGTTAACAAAAATTGTGACGTCATCGAAGCTGAACATACTGAAACGGTTTGGAACTTCTGAGAAAGTTCAAAGTGTTTCAGTTTGTTCACCTTCGAAGAGGAAGACTTTCTCTTCGATTTGAACTAAGAACAGTGGAATTTACGGCATGTAATCTAAACATGGTTTCTCCAGTCTGATCAAGCATTTCCCAGGACGTTTTAAGGGAATTTTGCCAGACTGCTCTACAGCCTTTTTACTATAAGTTACATGCTTTTCTCATAAACTTGCTCAATAGTGTCAGAATACGTGTCTCCAGGTCTTTCATGCGTCTTTCGACAAGTTTGTGGGTTTTTGCCAATTCGTGCAAGTTTGCACTAAAAGCTTGAACACTTATATGAACATCGGGCAATTCACCAAATCGGTGTACGAAAAATTCCAGGGCCATTTTTAAAATTAATTCTAAGATAGATAAATAAATGCATTGTTTAAAAATACATTCAACAATAAGACTACGATAATAACATAATTGGATAAGTAAAAATTTAATTATATTATCGATTTAAGATTCACTAGCCGTTTACGGGCATTTCAAGGTCAACTTGTCAACAGGTCTAAAAACTATACATTTCATTATTACTAAACTAAAGCCTGAGATTCGCAAAATTTCAAAGCAGTTGGAAATAGATAAGATTCAGTTTGGCACATGGCGCTAGAACCTAAATTAGGGGATCGAAGTGAAGAAGACAAAATGAGATTTAAAATAAGATTTAAGAGTTTAAGGTAATATGTTGAATTAACTACCAATTAAACATTATCAAAATAGAAATTTTAAACTAAGGAATCAATTATTAGCAACTCGTAGAAAAATTAGAAATCCTGAAAATTTCTAGTTCTATGATTCTGATAACCGCTCATTTTGGGATTAAGACACGAATTGAAACAGTTTTTGCATGACGCCAGATTATGCATGCTTTAAATAATTTTAATTTTTCAATAAATCTCCCTGGCTGTCTGCTGACATGTTGAATGGGTGGAAGTTGTGCAATACACAAATGCTGATAATTCACTAAACCACGCGTGCGAATAATAGGCGGTTTGAAGACATCAACTTACTACATTGCGCCATGATAATGACGTCATCTTATTCACCTATTTTTTGCACGGACATATTGTCATGGGAACCGTTTTCTATTATCTAATTGAGCTGTAAAGCCCTGGTAGGACCTATAACTTCCGTGATAAGTAATTAGAATTATTATCCAGGGCCAAACTACACCTATATAAGGTCGAGAATGGCATGTGGTGTGTACAATACAAATTCCTATTGACGGGAGTAAAATACCTTCATACCAAATACCAGTAAACAACAGTCGAGTGATTAAGTTGCTATGGCAACCCCTTAACTACTGCTTAGTCTTGAAATCTGGTTTGTCATCGGTATAATCACCGTATTATCATGAGAATAAACACTAATAAACACTTATAAACAGCCTAATACAGTCCTCTCCCAACGGATCCCACCCTAATTAGTCAATTACTCCGGGATCAAACGACCATCTGCAGACAATGACTAAGAATCCAGGTGATCCAACCTTCTGTGAAAACTTGAGATGCTTGCATCGACTTAAAAAGATAGAATGGGTTCTGATGGCGATCCAGGTTCATTGAAAATTCATTGAAATTATTGCCAAACTGTCAACTTGTCACGATTTATTTGTAGGACACTTTCTGTGTAGGTATCAAGGTATCCGTTCTGTTCAATAGGGATTCCCAAAGTAGTGTGGGGTTTTAACTCATATTAAACGTGTTCATCTTGTACAATATAGTTGATGTAAATCAAATCCCAGGGCACCAATTTGTTGGTTTTTGGTATTGTATTTCAAAATCACGGTAGGTACATGATATTGACACACCTAATATGATGACATACATGACACATGTACTTTTAGAATCGAATTTAGTTGTCTAATGATCTAATTTATCGGTTTATACACTGAAATGTAATGTTTACATTTGAATCTTTACATTCCGTATAATTACACTAGAATAACAGGAATAACAAAAATACAAATAATCTGTTATCCGATAGCTAGCCACATTTCCATGCGGGTGCAGTCTTCACGTTTCTAATCAAACTCATTTTATTGTTCACGTCATAATCCATTCATATTAAAGGAATATTCCGTCCGTCAAAACACGGACGGGATATTTTTGTGTCAGACTCACGCTTTACGACTAAAAAAGCATCAGTAACATCAGAGTACCAAAGAATACATTCATATAGCTGGTAAACGGCTACACGGAAAAAAAGTAGAAGTACCAAATTCCAATCAACCTCTAAACCTCTAGGGATAAATGCAAAGTTACCTGAGTGATGATCTTGAGTGTCTCTAGAGGAGCTGTAGCTGTAGAAATTACTAAAATGTAACCCAAAAAAACCTAGAAAAAAAAAAAACCTAGCCCAAGAATCGGAAAAGTAGGGTAGGGCTTGGTTTTTTTGGGCTCCACCCCCCCCCCACTAATTCTCTAGGGATTTGCAAAGTTACCTGAGTGATAATCTTCAGTGTCTCCAGAGGAGCTGTAGCAGTGCGTGACACTATCCCAGCAATGCCTCCAGCAGCCAGGAACCTCACCAGAGGCATCTCATTGGGGGGCAGAGCAGCGGGGGCCATGTCGGAACCTATGTATAAACCTGGAATAGGGTGGATGTTGTGTACAACAATCTTACAATGTCTGAACCTATGTATAAACCTGGAATAAGGCGGATGTTATGTACTACGATCTTACAATGTCGGAACCAATGTATAAACCTGGAATAGGGTGGATGTTTTGTACTACGATCTTACAATGTCAGAACCAATGTATAAACCTGGAATAAGGTGGATGTTATGTAGCTTACGATCTTACAATAGGGTCGTTGCGCATAAATTGCGTAATTTTAAGCAATCTTATTCCCCCGTATTCTAGTCTTTAGTAGCTTTATTCGTTACAATAACTTGTACCGCAACCAGTTCAAACTAACTCCTTTCCCCCTCGCTTATTCTGGCTGATTACGGAAAATGTGAGCGACGACTCCAACTTTGTTTGAAATGATTCCTTAGTGAAGGACGGATATCATCGATAAATAATTACTGCTTGGACTGAATCACCGAGACGTTCTACCGAAACTCCCGTTTCACACATTAGGAGTTTAAATAACTTACATTTGTTTGCGTGTAAATTGTAATATTAAAGTTCAAATATATCATGTCAACAACTTACATATTCTTTATTTGTTCTGTTACACAGAACAGTGAATTGTTTTAAATATACAAACTATCAATATCTAGGTATCGACAGGAATATAGTCATTAATTGTGATGGTAAACTATCCGTATTAAACTGAATGCTAGCGCAGGAATTACAAATTATTTTACTCTTGGACGTCTCCGATTTACACCAAGACATTAACGCGATATATATTGAAATCGCTTATTTTGGATGTTATTTTGAGGTATTCAATATACAGTTACATGGAGGAGGCAAATGAAAAAACCATAGCTCAGATGGTTTAATACCAAAAATATGCATTCTTGGTCCGACATACCGCATAATAAGCATATTATACGGATAAGTGGAGAAGTGGGTCACGTATAAATGAAGATCCAGGCTACAGGTTTTCTCCACAACACACCCGTAATGAAGTTATAAGCCATGAAGATTCCACCGAGTTATTTTGGAGATTGTGCAATGAGGTAATTACTGAAACAGAAATTACAAAGAATAAATTTTGTGCGCCATGATTATGCCCATTTATCTAATATCCCTGTATAAAATATGTATAATCCCTATTTAATATGAAATTCAGTCTCAGAGACCAACCTTCACCAAACATCCACTTCTGGGTCATGAGTTGAAGATCAGGGGATGGCATGTCCGCAAAGAAGTCACAGAACTCTGTGAAATCCACTTTACCGTCCGTATTAGAGTCCATCTCACTGGTGAGGAAGTTTGTTAGTTATCGTTGGTAGGTGAGGGGATTCATACATAAAAACGATATTTCTGATCCACGGACAAAATTGTCCATGACGACATGGCATATCATTTAATCAATCAATGATGGTGGTTGTATGGAAATTGGAAAACGCATACATTAGAATTGCTTCTATCTGCCGTTTAGACATCTTTACATTCATTTTCTTGCAGATGTCTTGTATTTCTTCCATGTCAAGGTACCCATTTCCGTTGTCGTCTATTTCATTGAATATCCGATGCAACCTAAAATAGTGATATTCTTAAAATACAGGTAATATTTAAAGAGTTAGGATAAGTATAACAGTATTATTACATGTGATAATTTGAAATTCACTTTTAACTTAACGGAATATTTTTACTAATTTCGTTCAGAAAATGGCAATGGACCACAATTCGTATTCTATATTTCAACCTTCAAAACCCAGTTACTAAGATAACCCAGTTACCTAAGATATCATTGCGCAATGCCATATTACCATACTTATATAAATATTCATAAACTGCAAGGTTCTCTATGCATTGTATAGATTCCCAGTACCCTCATTAACCCATATGTGCTAGCCCTGCTCTCTCCAGGGAATTAGTACAAGCCATCATTATCCAGTTATGCACACAAAGTTACATGTTACACTATACTAGAAAGCCTTATGAAGAATGTAAAGGAACAGTTTATACCACTCATCAAACTATTAAAGAAACCTTTGAAGAGTGAAGTCACAGAATTCGTCAAATGAAAGTTTTCCATCATTGTCTGTATCTGATGCAAAAAATTGTTCGATGTCGTCTTGAGTTATGGATATGTTCAACTTTTCTGGGGAATTATTTGATTTATTGGACAATCAATATTCAAATACTGTGATGAACATATAGCTAGTGAAAGCTATTCAAAATTTCATTGATTCAATACAAATCATTGTGAATGAACAAATTAAAACTTTACATTTAAACCATAAATACTATTTTAAATTTTATGTGTATATCATGATTCAGCCCACTTATAGTAACTAATTCAAAAATCAATCCTGCTATGTATCCAAGTAGGTACTTAGTTCATATTAAACACAAAGACTCACCACAGCAATCAACAAGCTCAGCTAGGTCGAGCTGGTTATCATTATCATGGCTGTCAATCTCATTAAAAATCTGAAGATATGGATTTGTAGAAGATATAAATTAGCAGAATCTGTTTTGGACCCACTAGCAGTAGGTCACTTTTTGTTAAAATGCTACCTGATCCTGAAGGGATCATATTGGAGTTCAAGTCCAGAGTTGGAGAAAAGTCTTACAGATTGATGTGGACTTGAAGAAATCATTCTTCATTGTGTGGACCTGATCCTTTCAATTTTCATTACTTTGCAAGTAGGAAAAAGTATCTACAGACACATTAATAATGACAAATTTGAGAACCAGTGATGATATCTAAAATCTTTACCTTTTGAAGCTTCTTGCGAGCTGCATTTGTGAGCTTCAATAAAATTAGACACCAAAGATTCTGAATAGAAATATGGATGACCTAGATGGGGTGTGTCAAGTTGTGGAAATCTGTGGACAAGGGGCCTATATAGGGGTCTATATAGCTAAAATTTTGCAGGCATGTTTCATAGATGGCCCCTGTCACATCTAGCATGGTCACCGTCAATATAATTGCTGATTGCACATAGCTTTTCACATTTCTACTTTTATCCAACAGGAGGTTTACTGCCACATGCACAAGCATACCACACAATGCAAACAGGGCTATGAAAGTTTAGAAAGTACCAGGAGTCTTTTATAAATGTCTTTAAAATGCAGCCTGACCTTGGTAAGTCATAAATCTGCAGCTTTATTTCTGTAAATATGTTTTTAAGTTATTATGACCCATTATTTTCGCAGTATGCATTGTTCTGAGAGTGCATTAAATTAATCAACATTTATTTCAGGATTATGTTTAAATAAATTATTTTTATGTCTGTAGTGGGTGACCTCGTGAACAGTCTTTACGATTGACTGAGTGTTTTCCCTCAGCACAGCTTAGAAGCTCCATTTTATATACTCGAAAAAATATATTCAATGAAGTTGTGCTGTAAAAGTTTTATTCAATTCAATTCAATTCAATAAATTTTTGCAGTCATGAGAAAAATGAATCATCTTTCAAATGTGGAGTAAATCAAACACTTCTTAACTATTTATCTACTTTAAGAATGCAATAAGAGATCAATAATCATTCACATTTCAAGTAATTTAATCAGCCACTCGGCCAGCTGGCCAGAGGAGTGCAGTATTTGCATTTGTTCTGAAGTTAAAGCCAATAGAAAGACTCAACTGAAAAGTTTTTCAGTCGTTCTTAAAAGTTTCCCGAGAATGAAAAGTATTTTGTGATGTGCTATATGTGATCAACTGGCAGCGCGGCGCGGCGCGCGGCACTTTTTTGAGAAAACGAAAACAGGGACATTTAAATTCGTTACACGTTAGCTTTCTAAGCCCGCAAAGGTGTCAGTTCGACGGCGCGGCGCGGACGTTGTCTGTTTATTTTTTCTGACTGACTGGCGAGAGCGCAAAGTGACGTCCAATTATCCAAATGTCCAAATGTGGAACGTTGCGCCGCGCCGCGCGCGAGGGCAGGGTAACATCCTACGATCCGAGATGTGCAGTGTGTCCATGTCGTGTGTATGCGCCGCGCAGCGCAAATTACAGGAATATATTGTTTAGCAAGTTTTAAGCAATGGCTTTCAATGCAATAATAAGTTATCGATGATTGAAGCATTGAGCCGCGCACTTATACGCTGTGAGCATGAAAAACTTAAATATTCATCTGCGAACGTATAGAAAAGTCGGGTTAAGTTGTTCATTTAACTTATTATAAAGTTTGATTTTGTTCTATTTTAACAACTTAATTTGAATCACTACCCGTTATGGGTCATATTCAAATTTCAAAAAGAATTTAAATTGTCTAGATCTTGATCTTCCTGTATCTTGGTCTTCCTATGCAGCCTGCATAGGTGTGTGTACGCACTGCAAACAGGGATATATATGTTTAGCAAATCTTGGTCATGTGTGATCTCACGATTTATAATTGTCATTTTTCAATTGAATGGATCTTTCATTGAACCATTAGCTACTTTTTTGTAATTTAACTTTTGCAACATATTTGTTTTACTATGGGGTCCCAATTAGTCAATGCTATAAGCAATCAAGTTCAACTTATAAATTCAATAATTGGTCCTTTGTTTTAGCGATTGCCTGCAATGTGAATGATGCATATCTGCCTTCTCTTCATTATTTGATGCATGGGGTTTTAATTACTTTAAATTAAAATGAAATTAATTGTGCAAATGCTGGTCTGTACTGTTGTGAAGTATTGAACACTGAAGAAGAAGAAGAACTGCTGTTGCCAATATTTTTCTAAAATAAGAAATCCAATTTGCACCCCTCACCTCTGGGCCTAATGTGAGGGGTGGTCTTCGGGCAGTCTGGAGGAACACAAATTGTTTTATTATTGATTTTCCCTCTGTGGACCTAAGGTAGACTGACTTATGGAGAATCTAATCAGGGAAGGATTAGGATTGATAATCCACCCAATTTTTGCAAAAATTCCAGCTTACCTGGAAATTTTTTATAACAATTCATTTACTATTTCAGGGGCTAGTACTGGGTCCCAGGAGCCCAGAAAAAAAAGTTTACCAACCTACCCCATGGGGGCGGTGGTTTTTTGGGCCACGCCCTTTTTTTATATTTATACGCTATGTCGTTTTTTCATAACTCGGCTTAGGAAAGTCGTAGAGACTTCATTTTGGGCTCAAACAAATCGCAATCAACGTGTTTTTATACAATTGTTGACACCAATATGCCGTAGAACCCTCAGGGAAGAAGTTATGGGCCAAAAACCATTTTCGGAGTAGTCGGCAAACCATTATTTAGGCTATATTGGTATCTTGGCTCAGGAAGGTCGTAGAGACTTCATTTTGGGCTCAAACGAATCGCAATGACCACGTTTTTATAGAATTGTTGACACCAATATGCTGTAGAACCCTCAGGGAAGAAGTTATGGGCTAAAAACCATTTTCTGAGTAGTCCGCGAACCATTATTTGGGCTATATTGGTATCTTGGCTCAGGAAGGTCACAGAGGCTTTATCTTGGGCGCAATAGAATCGCAACAGCCGTGTTGTTATACAATTGTTGACTCCAATATGCCGTAGAACTCTCAGGGAAGAAGTTATGGGCCAAAACCATTTTTGGAGTAGTCTGCGAACCATAATTTGGGCTATATTGGTATCTTGGCTCAGAAAGGTCGTAGAGGCTTTATCTTTGGCGCGAATGAATCGAAAGGACCATTTTTTTATTCGATTGTCGTCACAAATATACTCAAAAACTCTCAGAAGAGAAGTTATGGGCCAAAAACCACTTTTCAGGGTACTTGCAACCCATTCTTTGGGCTATAGTGGAATCTTGGCGGAGGAAGCTCATAGAACTCAAGAAGCCTCATTTTGAACTGAAATGAATCACAATGGCAATGATTTTGACTGCTGCCACAAATATGCTTGAAAACCCTCAGGAAAGAAGTTATAAAGGATCAGAGCCATGATTCTGGCTACCCATGACCCATTGCTCGGGATATATTGGTATTTCGACTCATGACCTCAGGTGGGCTCAGGTAGAGACCCAAAACCCATGATTTTATGGAGCTTTTGTAGTTTTGTATGTAGGTAAGTAGGTATTCACTCACTGTCCTACAGCTTTAAGTCTAGGACATTATCCTAGGACATTATCCTACAGCTAGGACATTATCCTACAGCTTCTGACCAATCATGTTCTTGTTTGACATGGTAGAAATCCAGAACTTAATACCATGATATAAGCATCTGCACTCTTTTCCCTTCACTTCAGATTCTGTTCATTCCTCAACAACTAACAAAGTTTTACACAAACATAAATTTGAGTATACTTAGGTATCTATGAATACTTTAAGCTTTGGAGCTTAAATGGTTGAAATTTGTAGTCACCTTATAATCAAGACATTTGGTGTCTCTATGAAAGAAAATAGATGCACTTGCCTGTCACTGACAAGCTGACACGTCTTGTTCATCCAGCTGCCGACACCAGCTGCTTCACAGCTGGAGTCAGCAGGCCTAGCAGCACTAGGCAAATAAGCACCAACAGAATATATTATGAATACTTCACATCAAGAATGGGTTGCGGGTACCCTGAAAAATGGTTTGTGGCCGCTATGAAATAAAATCGCGTTTTTTGTCTATAGGAACTGCCTGAGCCCGCCAGAGTTCATGAGTCGAAATACCAATTTAAAATCCCGAGCAATGGGTCATGGGTAGCCAAAAACATGGTTTTGATCCGTACCTTCTTTCCTGAAGGTATCTTATATATAAAGTAAAGTCACACGTGAATAATGTTTGTCTGTAATTCCGTATACAATTAAATTTGAGCTTGCCAAGAAGATATCAAGAGAAACGAAGGCTAAGATGGGCTAAGTCGCGCCGTTGCTATGGATACAGATATTTTGCACGTGCAGATTATGATCAGTTCTATGCGAGTGCTTTCTGATACGTTGTTGATTGCTGCGTTTTAGCGTTTGAAAGAAAGGCGTGTTAACTGTTTTTCATTTGAAATTCAAGATCTGGAAATAGAGAACAGGTATGGCTGGCATCGTGGAGGCTATTTCCGTTAGCATCTCTTCATAAATCTGTGACAGACTTCGGTCAATTTAAATCAATGCTGAGTTGATGGTAACGGAAAATGTGAATCTACAGCAGTTTAAGATTGAACAAAATCAAAATCAAACTGAATCGAATTTGGGCAATGGGCATAGCACATTGCGATATTGGAATACTGCTCTTGGCGTGAATCAATGCTTTGATTCAACGTTTAGTATGAGTACGATACTCGGTTTGAAGTTTCAGATTTAAATTCATCATACAAGAGCAAATTATAATGATCAAAAATTGCACGGTCCAGCATTACTAAAAGTAACCAACGAATAATGGTAACTTCTACTCCTTCATAAAATTTTTGAGAGCTTAATATTTGGTGCTGTATTATCTAGCAGGCCCAACGGGCTTTTCTAGTTAAAGCATATTTGTGGCAGCAGTCAAATAAAAACATTGCCAAATTTGCGAGCAATTTCATTTTAAAATAAATCTTCCACGAGCTTCCCCAGCCAAGATACCACTATAACCCAAAGAATGGGTTGCAAGTACTCTGAAAAATGATTTTTGGCCCATAACTTCTTCCCTGAGAGTTCTACGGCATATTGAGTCAACAATTGTATAAAAACACGGCTGTTCTGCGATTCTTTGCGCCCAAAATAAAGCCTCTACGACCTTCCTGAGCCAAGATACCAATATAGCCCAAATAATGGTTCGCGGACTTCTCCGAAAATGGTTTTTGGCCCATAACTTCTTCCCTGAGGGTTCTACGGCATATTGGTGTCAACAATTGTATAAAAACACGTTGATTGCGATTCGTTTGAGCCCAAAATGAAGTCTCTACGACTTTCCTAAGCCGAGTTATGAAAAAACGACATAGCGTATGAATATAAAAAAGGGCGTGGCCCAAAAAACAAACGCCCCCATGGGGTATGTTGGTAAACTTTTTTTTCTGGGCTCCTGAGACCCAGTACTAGCGCCTGAAATAGTTTATGAATTGTTATAAAAAATTTCCAGGTCATTGCAAAAATCGGGTGGATTATGAAATTATGGTCAATATAACAATCAAATAGAAAGGGAGAGAGGGAGCATATTTCAACTTTTGTGCTGAAAAATCTTATAATTGAATTAGAGAAAAGTCTTGCAGAGTTGCAGAGTGATGTCTTGAAGAGAGATTTCTTCATGATTTGAATATATTGAATTGAATTGAAATGGTAAGTGTTAGGGTTATGGTCACATATAGGAGCATATTAGATCTAGGAGCATATTAGATCTATTAATTAATTAATTATGGTCAGGGTAACAGATAGAGTTATGGGTAGTGTTAGGGTGTGTGCCTACAGTTTGCCTATGCATACTCCAGTCCTCCAAGCTGCTGATCTTTGGCCAATGTCAGATGATCTCTCATGATCTGGCAGTTGCTAAATACCCCCCCCCTCAGCTGGCCAAATAGTGCCCCTTACATCTTGCATTGGCCAAACCTTGACCCCTCCTTCCCCTCCATGTAGATGCCATTTTTGCAGCCCCCTAACATTCTTAGAGGGTCCATTGAATAATTTCAATGATATTTGCTTGTATGCTATTTAATTTGTGTTCACAGACAATAAAAACTTTCAAATAGTATGTTATGCCTACATTAAGAGGTTGTTAACATGTGATTTATGTTATGTGTCAGCTTGATTTAATAATAATAATAATAATAATATTGAAATAGATGCATTTTAATACTAGTGATCCTGTTCCAGGAGATGGGTGTTCCTGCAAAGCCAGCATCTTTAGTGAAGAAGGAGACTCGTGCTGCTGAAATTGCCACAAAGAAGAGTGCTGCAGCCAAGAAGGTAATAGCTGCCTTGAAGGCTGTTAGGCGAAAGGAAATCATCAAACGTACTGCTAAGTACTACAAGCAGTATGAGGCTGCTGACAGAGAAGAAATTAGGTTGAGCAGAGAGGCCAAAGCCAATGGAAACTACTATGTTCCTGCAGAAGCTAAGCTTGCATTTGTTGTTCGATTAAGGGGTGTCAACAACATTCCTCCTAAGCCAAGGAAGATCATGAAACTATTGAGATTGAAGCAGATCAATAATGGTGTCTTTGTCAAACTAAACAAAGCCAGCAAAGAAATGCTCAGAATTGCTGAACCCTACATTGCCTATGGATACCCCAACCTGAAAACAGTAAGAGAGCTGATCTACAAACGTGGATTTGGTAAAGTCAATGGTGAACGTGTTGTCATCAATGACAACAGTGTCATTGAGCAGGCTCTTGGCAAATATGGGATTGTCTGCATGGAAGATCTGATCCATGAAATCTTCACAGTGGGCCCACTTCAAACAGGCCAATAACTTTTGTGGCACTAAGCTCCCATGCTCGAGGTGGTTTGCGAAGATTAACAATCACTTCGTGGAAGGAGGTGACTTTGGCAACCGAGAGCACTTTATCAACAGTTTTGTCAGACGTATGAATTAATCCATTTGACATTTTTATTTATTCGAAGATTGTTTTACTGTGTCTAAATCCTTGATTGATGTGAATCAGATTTCATTTAATTTAATTTCAATAAGGCTTACATTTGCTTTGTCAAGTGCCTAGGTTTTAATCACCAGTTGCTACTGCATAATTCAAAACAGCTCCTCATGAACTGTTTCTTTACTGAAATTGAAGTTATTAATGAAGTAATTGATTACTGAACAAATTTGCCATCATCCAGTTGAGTCAAGTTGAGATAAAATCTCATCTCCTGAGATCTGATTTTACACTTTTTAAAGCTGGCCTGCCTACTGTCCCGTATTGAGATGTAATGAGCGTCTGAAAATAACGTCAGGCATGAAGTAAAAAATCTCAAACTTGATTCGATAAAATCAGCAATGGAAAATTTTCTCTAAAGCCCATAACCTACTGCCTGGATGTAATATCCCAATTTAATTTTTGGAACGTAAATATAAGCATAAAACGCAGAATCGAATTTGAATCTGAAATCAAGGCTAAAAAATGGTGGACTTGCTCGCGGCGGACCGCCACGGACGGTGGAGTTGCGGGTCCGCCGCGGACTCCACTAAAGTCCACCAGAAAATTTTTGGTGGACCCGCAGCGGACTTTTCGAAACTCCGCCGCGGAGTGGTGGCTCCGCTGCAGGTCCGCTCGGGCTCCGCCGCGCACTGGTGGACAGTCCACCGAAAAAGTCACAAAAAAGTCCACCGTGGACTAAAATAATTGTGGAGGTAAGTCCGCCGTGGAGTCAGTGGACTCCACCGGCGGAGTCCACTGGCGGAGTCGAGTCCACTGGCGGACTCCGCAGTGGAGTCCACTGGTGGACTCCACTCCACCAGTGGACTCGACTCAGCCAGTGGATTCGACTCCGCCGGTGGACTCGACTCCGCCAGTGGACTCCGCCGGTAAGTGTCCCATATAACTCTGGCTGAGTTACGTCATAGTCAGGTGACTTGTCATCCAATATAAAATAAGTATTATGCTTCCAGAATCAGTGTGCGTCGCCGGACTAGGTCGTCAGTTCCTGAGTTAAAGGTAAAGATCATGGGACACAAAGTACATCGGATCGAGAACACGGAACATCGGATAGATCATGGAACACAGGTACGTCGGATCATTGGATCGAGATCACTGGAACATCAGTTATTAGATCATGGAACACAGGTACGTCGGATCATTGGATCGAGATCACTGGAACATCGGATCATTAGATCATGGAACACAGGTACGTCATGTCATTAGACCGAGAACACTGGAACATCAGTTATTAGATCATGACACAGGTATGTTCCATTGGTCACTGATGTTCCGCGATCTCGATCCAATGATCCGACGTACCTGTGTTCCATGATCTAATAATCCGATGTTCCAGTGATCTCGATCCAATGATCCGACGTAGCTGTGTTCCATGATGTAATGATCCGATGTTCCAGTGATCTCGATCCAATGATCCGACGTACTTGTGTTCCCATGATCTAATGATCCGATGTTCCAGTGTTCTCGATCCAATGATCCGACGTACCTGTGTTCCATGATCTAATGATCTGATGTTCCAGTGTTCTCGATCCAATGATCCGACGTACCTGTGTTCCATGATCTGATGTTCCAGTGATCTCGATCCAATGATCCGACGTACCTGTGTTCCATGATCTAATGATCCGATGTTCCAGTGATCTCGATCCAATGATCCGACGTACCTGTGTTCCATGATCTAATGATCCGACGTACCTGTGTTCCATGATCTAATGATCCGATGTTCCAGTGTTCTCGATCTAATGATCCGACGTACCTGTGTTCCATGATCTAATGATCCGATGTTCCTGTGTTCTCGATCCAATGATCCGACGTACCTGTGTCCTTGAAGTTGATCTATTGTACTGATGTTCCTGTGTTCTTGATCTAGTGATCCGATGTGCCTGTCCCATGTTCCAGTGTTCTCGATCCGATGTACTTGTGTCCCATGATCTATTGTACTGATGTTCCTGTGTTCTTGATCTAGTGATCCGATGTGCCTGTCCCATGTTCCAGTGTTTTTGATCCGATGTACTTGTGTCCCATGATCTATTGTACTGATGTTCCTGTGTTCTTGATCTAGTGATCCGGTGTGCCTGTCGCATATTCCAGTGTTCTCGATCCGATGTACTTGTGTCCCTTGATCTATTGTACTGATGTTCCTGTGTTCTTGATCTAGTGATCCGATGTGCCTGTCCCATGTTCCAGTGTTCTCGATCCGATGTACTTGTGTCCCTTGATCTATTGCACTGATGTTCCTGTGTTCTTGATCTAGTGATCCGATGTGCCTGTCCCATGTTCCAGTGTTCTTGATCCGATGTACTTATGTCCCATGATCTTTACCTTTAACTCAGGAACTGACGACCTAGTCCGGCGACGTGCACACTGATTCTGAAGCATATAATACTTATTTTATATTGGATGACAAGTCACGTGACTATGACGTAACTCAGCCAGAGTTATGGGACACTTACCTGGACTCCGCTGGTGGAGTTTTTGTCCACCGGTGGACTTCGCTGGTGGACTCCGCTGGTGGAGTTTTTTGTCCACCGGTGGACTCCCGCTGGTGGACTCCACCTGTGGACTCCGCTGGTGGACCAAAGTCCACTGGTGGAGTCCACCTGCGGAGTCCACAGGTGGACAAAACTCCGCAGTGGACTCCAATCACGGCGGACTTTTTCCCTGGTGGACTTTTTGGTGGACTTTTTCGGTGGACTGTCCACCAGTGCGGCGGAGCCCGAGCGGACCCGCAGCGGACCCACCACTCCCGCGGCGGAGTTTCGAAAAGTCCGCTGCGGGTCCACCAAAGTCCACCAAAAAATTTTTCTGGTGGACTTTAGTGGAGTCCGCCATGCTTGCTACTTTGATCTAGAAATCATTTGAATAATGAAATTAATTATGTTATTTCCTGTTGCTCTGTCAAGCTGCAGCTGTTGAATAATATTGATATAAGTTCCTCTCAGATGATTGTGCTGATCCTGTGGTAAGAAGAGTGATCCTGTTTTAGTCGGAGTTCGGACAGACGGCAGGTTCAGAATTTGATCCATTTCCTTTCGATGATCTAATTTGAGGATGGCGCTTTGCGATTTACTTAAGTAAAGCACACAATGGTTTAGTAATTGAAAACATTTTAGATTCAGCTGTGAATTGATCGAATTCATTGAACAACGATGCTCTGTTCCATGGGTAACAAGCAGCATTTTGTGACTCCCGTAGATTTGCCCCACTGGTCACAGAAAATATTGGAATATTTACTTGTATGGAGGGCGCCGAGCAGCTTATGTTGGACTAACTCCACAACCATGTGCATCAAATCTGGCAGTACTCCAGAGACGCAGGATCGAAACCAGGCCACACCCACTCGGTGCTTCATTGAGACTTGATCCAACCGAGCAAGCTGGACCCCAGCCTCTGTGGAACCTCCACACACTTGCCTTGTTCAATATCTCGTTGGCACTGCCTGTCCTCCATGGAGTCTCATCGCCACTTCCCGTTTGGAGCCTAAAAACCCCACAGGAACTCCTCCCCCTTATCATCGTCTGAAGCTAATCAGGGCTTTCAGTCCATTCAAAACAACCGCTAGAAGTTTTGCATTTCAATGGCATACCTTCTAATCTAGTGATTATGCAGCATAATTATAGCAAAGAATCACCATTAGGCTCGATGGGCCATGGTTGGGATTATCAAGAATGATGAGACATATATGCAATGAGGAAAGGTTCTGTGTTCCTATAACTTTTTGTAAATTGTTACCTCTTGTATTTCAAACCATTGCTTAATATCTTATCAGTTCCTGGTTAATTTGAAATACCTCCATACGGGCGTGTTCTGTATTTCATTTATTTTGAATCTCCGAGCCTGTTCGAGCTTCTTGTGAGTATATGAGACGGCTAAAAATCTTCAAATTAAAATGCTATCAGTGTCTCAAAATCATGAAGCTTTTTATCGATATGATATATCCTGACGAGTGATGTGAGCAGTAAGTGTAACACTAACTGTATTTGTAATATTTGATTACTTGTATTTGTATCTGATGACTTTGGAAATGCAGAGTGTAGTTTTCAATTTGTAAATTATCTGTATCAATCAGAATCGACATTTCAATGTCTACACAAGTACAATGAGAATTTTCAATGATTACGCGGATTTTCCCAAAATCTAGTTTTTCGATCTTTCTTGTTAAGTTGCGGCGCGGCGTAACGCCGCGCACGTACTCAAAAAAGCTTAGTGAGAAATAGGGGTGTCGTCTCGCGACACCCCTGGTTAGGGGAACTATGCGGGCTGAGGAAGGCGACAAGGCGTTCCTAAGCCCGCATAGGTGTGTGTGTGTGTATACACACACCTATGCGGGCTTAGGAACGCCGCGCACTTCGTATACGCGCCGCCGCTGGGAAAGTGCGCCGCGCGAGCCACACAGGGATATGCTTGTTTAGCAATGCGCGGCGCGGCATGGGGAACAGGGGAAGCGCTAAAACCTCTGGTTCCCCTAACCAGTTCCTAAGCCCGCATTTGCTAAACACGTATATCCCTGTGTGAGCCACACAGGGTTATACGTGTTTAGCATAACAACCAGGGCACTGGTTAGGGCAAGTATACAGGTAAACCCAATGGAATTTTTAAAAACATCAGAAGTGGACACACTTTTATTTAATTTAATTTGAAAGGAACAATCCTTTTTAATTATTTAAGTCTCTATCTGAATTACATTATCAATGTGACAAAATATAAATGCCCATGCTTACCCACTACCTATTCCCTAGCAATGGGCTTCCCCTGCAGGCAAATTATCATAAATGGTATCCTCTAATTAGCACAGTAAATTTTCCTGCTTGTGGCCTCACTGGCACTGGGTAAATCAGGGGAGTCATTATGAACATTTTGAAAAGGTTTTTTGATTATATTGATCCTCATGAGTTCATTCATAACTTCATTTTCTGAAAGTGCCCTTGATCTCTCTGATTGCTCAATGAACTGATGTACATGGAAGTGACCACCTCCAACTACTGTGTCCTCCTTGTTGTCCCATCTGAAATGTATTTGATAGGTCGTGAAGCTCATGTTTTTTATGTAATTTGTGCTTTGGGCTCACAAGATAAGATTAATTAATTAATTAATTCATGATTCTCTTGTTGGTCACATGAAGAGTTGACTAGATAGTATACTATGGTATGTTATACTGTCAGATTTCATTGAAATATGTTGAAATAAATTGTCTTGTTAATAAGTGCCAAATGTTATATTGTTAGCCAAAATCTGTGAAGTTTTCAAATATTGACTTTCTGGATAATATTGAATAGTCTGGAGGACAATTTGGAACACAAATTCTTTACTTACCTTGCAATAAAGGCATCCAATATGAGGGCTATAATCACATTCAATATGAGTAGAACACACACCACCCACCAAGAAATGAAATAGAAGCCTGCCCAAGAAAGTCCTCTTGATTTAGAGAATGCATCTGTTACAAAATTGATAGTTAATAAACTTAACAGGGGCATGTCAAACTCATATGTGCGCGGCTTTTCCATGCGCAGCGTAATTGCGTGCGGCTCGCTGCCTGTTAACTACAGGCAGCGAGCTGCGTACTATTACGCCTGCGCATTGAAAAGCCGCATATATGAGTTCAACACGCCACCGTAATCATTGAAATTATTACATTCAGTCATTGTTACATAAGTACAGGCTTATCTTGGAATCTCATTGTGAGCGAAAATTTGGCCCCAAACTTACCAACTAAAACATGCCAGTTATTTACAACCATGAGAGTGAAAAGAGTTACCACTGAGGCAAAGAAATCATCAAAATTCAATGAGTAGTAATCTGAAAGAGAACTGGTGTAATATTAATGAAGTAATTAACCATTTCAGCTTTTCAGGAAGCACTGAAGTTATGGTGTTTCAATGGGTTTCAGTTGTATCATCTGAACTCAGAACTAGCATCAATCATTGCAGGAAGTGGCTGAACACTGTTAAAGTTGGTACACTAAGCTGACTGCTTTTAATTTGAAGGTTCCAGGTCAAAAGATCCTGTATACCCTGCAGATTTTTATACTTAACATCTGATTGTAAACTGATTAATTATTGCTGGAATTGTTGATTACAGCTGCCCACTAATGCAGAAACTCACCAAGATTCCAGTAAGTTCCACATTTTTTAGATAGGAGTCTGTGGTCCTTGTCTACTGCTGATCTATTGTGAATATCATTTGTGTTCTCTACAGAGAATAGCTCCATGCCAATAATTGCATAGACATACATCAGTGCTGCCAATATACCTGTTTACAGAAAACAGAAATAGATCAAATTTCACTTTATGAATTATGTAATCAATTCAATAATTTTCATTTTACATAACCAGTACGAGAGATCATTGCTATTGAGCTATTGATGTCCTTGATAAGTTTTGTATAGCTCAATATGAATTATGAATTTTCTTACCCAGATAAACTTGCATCTGTCTAATTAGTGTAAGATATGTCATCACAACAGCTCTCAGCCGCTTCACCTGTTAAATATCCTGATAAAACCAGATAAAACAGGCAAATTGATATTTCCTCGTTTTGACCCATAGAATGAAATGATGGAGTGAAAGGTTTCAGGAATTCATACTAATGATCATTATCAAGCAGGATTTGATGCCATCCTACTTGTGTGGCGACCTCAAGAAATGAGAATCATTCTGAATGAGAATCATTCTGAAATCATTCAGAATTGGAATCATTCAGAATGAGAATCATTCAGAAGAGGAATCATTCTTAAATTTCCAATCCAAACCGCCATTTCCCACATACATACAATGGCGGTTTTGTGGAAATTTCAGACACCTATCTCAGAGGTGGCGACACCTCAGTTATGTCTTGAATACAAACATTTCATAATTCCTCATTCCTCAGCTTCAGAGTTTGATAGGCAATATTTTCGAAATTTTCGAACTCATTTTTAAGGGTATGCTTTCACATTACCCACTCAATCATTGCTCATCAAGGATCAATTATCCGGAAAAACGAGATTCCTAGTGTAATCCAATCCCGAGATATGGGGCGTTTATGTAATTAGAGCTGTGACGTCACTATGCGTCAGTCTGATACGCGCGTATATCAAACATATATACCAATAACTACTGTAGCTAGGTGAATTATTCGTGTGCTTAGGTAATTTGAATTTGTTGCTGATCCTTTCTTCTTCATTGACAATTTGCATTATGCATTTTATATCTTGCAGACAAAACAAAATACGATCGTATCTTACACATTTTTAGTGCAATAATGCATACACTGTTCTTTTCATTGTATAATATCAACTCATAAAGATTTAGCACTTTATACGTATATCAACACGACTGACCATGCAAACATACAACTTTTAAAGCTATTATATAAGTCTGATAACTGATTTTAAAATTTCCTATCATTTTCCTCCGCTAGTTGATCCACGGCTTGTTCCACGGCTTGATCCACGGCTTGATCCACGGGTAGATCCACGGCTTGTTCCACGGCTTGATCCACGGGTAGATCCACGATTAGATCCACGGCTTGTTCCACGGGTAGATCCACGGCTTGATCCTCGAGTACTCTGCCCTCGACCCCTACCTTTCTTTGATGCAGACGCTTCAATGCATGCAGGTGTTCTAGGGGTACAACAATGTTGTCACTCATAAACTTGCTAAATTGAGTGGATAGATCTTGAACCGTCTATTCTTAATCCCTGCAGGGATGGTGTGTTTTTTTTGGCACAGGGTTTATCTTGTATGGTTTCAGTAAGTTCTCGAGATCATATTTGTGGTCATTTTCAAGGATGACTTTATTGAGCTCATCATTTCCAGCTTCCTGGGAGGGCATCTTTTACATATTTCTTCTTTAGAACATAATCACCTGCAGCTTTAGAAAAACTCCACTGATTTTCCAACTTTGGCTTTTTCCATCTTTCCGAGCATCTATGTGATCATTATACTCCATTGCCACCAGCATCAGCATTACAATGTGTGAATTCATTGAAAAATGTTTCCTCTTGGGTAGGAACTTATTCTTCACACTGTGCAAGTTTTCGATGCCACCTGTGTGTATGAATGATTTGCACATCTTCATTTCATTACAAAGCCGTGTATTAGTGAATAGCTTGACAAGTGCTTCAAAAGCTGGCGTGTCAACATCCAGCCAGTCTTTGAGCGGCTTTGTGCTTTGGTCATTCTAGGATGGAAACAACCTTTCACTGACGAAAATGGGCGAGGATAAGGCTTGCCTGTCCCAATGTATAATCCATACTTCTTCTTCAGAAGATGCTGTCTTTCCACGTGTGCTGGTTGGTCATATGAAGGAGGCTAGAATGCCAAAGTTCTAACATGAGGTCCCCATCCCCATTACACTTTTTGACAACAGAACCAGAAGTGGTTTATGATACTTTTGATCCATGGTTTGACTTCAGGGTGTTTCTTCGCTATCTTATGAAGCTTCTTTTTGATCGACTTAGCAAAATGCCACACATCAGCCTCGTGATCAATGTGCGGGAAATCCTCCCGAATCATTTTGCCAATTCCAGTGTGTCGATCAGTGACAAGCTTGTTAATTTTGAGGCCTTTCTCACCTTCTATTTTGAGCAAGGTCTCTCTACAAGCCTTCTTTCCAGCTCCCTGTGTACTGACCTTTCTGAACCACTTGAAAGTCAATTACTTTTTCCAGATGACTGTTCAGATGCTGTCCAGGCGCAGTACTTAGCACAATGTCCCGGGGGGAGTCGAACTGGCCATCACCTGATATGACAAGACCTTCTTTCTTCTTCAGATCATCTATCACCTGGGTTTGCTGCGTCATGAAAGTTTTACAGATCGTTGGATAAACCCACTTCTTCATGTTTTGATAGAACATTTTATTTGATAATATGGGCATATTCAAAGTGTTCATGATTGATTTCATATCCTCATATCCACATCCATTCATGATGAAAGCTGCGGGTAGAAGAGTGTTGATTTCTGAATTGCCATTATGTTTTTCAGAAGACCCCATTTAACTTTTGTGACCAATAGCACACGTATACTCTCCACCGATACATACTCCTCGGACAAAAGTGGTCGAATCGGTTATAAATGATCCGCATCTTTCACACCTTGATAGCAGTGATTGAATGGTTTCTCTCGAAATGATAATGTAATCATAAGAATCGAGTGTTGTGCTGATAACTGCATCTACTCCAGAACAAGAGTAATCGGGGTCAGTGGGATCATCTACGTCACTGAAATCACTGTCTGTGTCATCGAGGCAATTATCGTTCATTGAATCTACACGATCTGACTGGAGTTGTGGTGGTGAGGTTTCTCGTAACAAAAAATTAGCCAATGAATCACCAGTTTGAACACTTCGGCTCATGTAGGAGAGCCCTAAGTCATCATTGGATGTCTGTGTTTCCTGATGCACAAAGTTAGGCACATCCAGATCTGGGTCGTCTTGTGTAGGAGAGGCAGGCCCAAGCAATTGGTCATCATCGCATTCCCGTTCTAACAAACCTATCTGAATAAGAACGTTATTGTTGTCTGAAACAATGTCTTCAACGTGGTCTAAATCAACTCTTCTCCTTTTTCGGCATGGTGTAGAGGACTCAGCAGATGATAAACGTACTGGAGATTCAGTGTTCATATCGGTATTCGGTATGGCTGAAGTCTTCAGGTGTATCTTCATTCCATCATGATAGCAAATGTTAGCACGAGTTATGTTCTGAAAACAAGAGTCATGGAAGTGGTCTGAGCATAATTTCATGTATTTTGTAACATCTCCATCTTTGCGTTTCACTCTGCTGGCCCAAAGTTTCTTCATTTTCTGATCTGCTGGAAAAGGGTAGAAACGTAGCCAGGAACGTAGATCACTTTTATCAATTCCACTCCGTTTCGAACAGCCATATGCACCACATGTATGTGGCATTTGTAACTGGATTGCAATCTACCTGTGAACTGAATACATATTGAGTTTTTAATTAGCTAATACTGTATATAAATTTAAACTTTCTATCTTAGATTTACAGATTTTATGGAGGAATTTGCGAATCTCGATGCTGCGGACGTTGATCGGATGGTACGAGTTCTCGAGGAGGAACTAGAAGACACAGTGCCGGCAAGCTATCTAGACTTGGATCCTACACATGAAATATCTCCCACCCAAGTGATGATGAGTTGGCGTCAGATGGATACGACACTGACGACGACACTGAGGACGACGAAGAATCATATGCTCACCATGAAAATGCTAACTTGAATGTGGACGTTTACTGCTCATGCAATCTGTGCAAAATGATGACGACGACCGTTGAAAGTTTTTGTTGTCAAGAAAGTGAAATACTACAAGATATCATGGAAGGATATGAATGTGTCACTCTTAATCCAGTGTTTGAGCGTGAAGTAACGGACGTGAAAAGGTTGCAGTTCAATCGGCAATTGTTCGGTCAGGCAATATCGGATATGAAAGAGAGGAAAAGATTTTACGAGAAAGAGATTGATAACAGTCTATTTCGTCACTTAGCGTACAAAACATTCATCAGCTTGGCTATGTGCGGTCGTCCGCTTGGGAAGTGGAGACGAGCAGCCCTCCCTTCATGTGTTGTAAATAAAATACGTGATGCTTTCCCAGAGGAAAATGGACAATACAAAGGATTCTCATACGATGGCTGTATTGAGGAATTAACTTTACAAGAGATGTAGAATAAAGTAACTGCATGACTATTAAAGTATTATTAATCAATAATCTTGCTAATAGAAAATAGGATCTACGGTATTTCTGACATAGCTTAGACATTAAATAGAGCTGAAGCAAATATTCCAGTGAGCTGTGAGAATCGCCTGTTTAAGATTATAGAATCAAAAATGCAGCAAGTAGAGGTGTCTTATCTTCTTATGAATTGAAGCAATCACAATTTCACAATAAAACAGGGCACTGAACGGTAATTTGGAACTGATCGTGTGTCAAAAGGGTCTGGTTAGAGGTTAATGATGTATTCATGTTTTATGAAAACATTGCATTGTATAGATGTATCGCACAGAATACACACTTACATAAACATGTCAGACTAAGACCATAGTAATTGAATGGTCTTAAATTACTTCATATTTGTGTTTCACTGATTGTCAATGTCACAGGACCACAGGTATTGAATACGGTTCTATAATAGCAGTACTGTATTGCAGGCTACAGCACCGCGCAGTCAAGTTGAGTTGACGCATAGTGACGTCACGACCTAATTAACTTTGACGCGTTATATCTCCGGTATTAAATTAGGTAGAGAGTTCGTTCCAACGGCAATCTTAATATTTCTTGGCTCACTACCAGAATAAATCATGAAATCGAAAATTCATGAATATAGATTTTTTAGTTCACTCCCCCTTTAAAATTATTTGATCATATCACTGAGGGGGGTATTGCCTAGTTAGTTTCCGTATTACTTATATTAATTGGAATGATCATGGTAAAGAATATTGTGTTTTCACATACCTGCAGGAAAACTCTTGTGAATCTCAGGCAGATGAGTAAGTTGATGCCCCTTGTCATGTCTTCTGCCATACCTTCATCCATGAAAGAGGGATCAGAATACAGAATGATGGTAAGAATTGCCAAAGAAAGGGTTATTGCCAGGTCAAACAGGAATGAAAGGGACATGAAGTAGTCCCTTGGTCCATAACCCAAGATACGCATCACCTGAATGATGTTTTCTTTATACTTTTTATTTTTTATCAATGACAGGTCATATGTGAAAGTATACGAATTGGCCCCTGCTGCTCCCTACTGAACCCCTGGTGAACCCTACTGAACCCCTACTGACCCCCTACTGAACCCCTACTGACCCCTTACTGAACCCCTGCTGACCCCTACTAAACCCCTACTGACCCCTACTAAACTCCTACTGACCCCCTGGTGAACCCTCTGCAGCAGGAAATTTTCTTCCAAGTCAAATTAATGAAACATTTTAATTCTTGACATAATTCGACGATTATTAACCTGCTCGATTACAAAATAGATAGTAATGAAGATGTTGAGGTCGAGCACTATAGTGCTTCCAATGTCCACAGCTTTTTCTGACGTCTGGCAAAGGTAAATGATCAGCATAACAGTGTTGATTGCTGCCAGGGTGGTCCCGATCATCTGTAAAAGAATATTATCACAATCATTAGGTATTATTTCCTTATTTATTGCTGCAAGGGCAGTCCCAATCATCTGTAAAAGGATATCATCACAATCATTAGGTTTTATTTCCTTGTTTAAAGTATTGTTTTCATTGCATGATTCAAGCAATTTGCACTCTGTAACAGAAATAGTTCGCAGCTTATCTTTGGAGGGGTAAGTAAACCTCAAATATTGGGTGAGAAACAATGGAAAACATTCTTGGAATGTTGAAAGTTCGTCTTCTTTGGGATGCTATCTTTTTAGCCCATTCCGTGTAATCAGTTTCAATGTCAATGAAGAATAATATAATTGATTTTGATCTCAATCAGGTATTCAGGTACTGATACAGAATACGACAACGTTAACTTTAATAACCGAATATTATTTCAGCTTTTCAGCGGTTTTAACGGACTGGAAGTCACTGTTTGATATTATTTTGATGATTTTATGTTTACGATTTTGTAATCATAGAAGGTAAATTACCAATAAAGAGCTTCACGAAATCCTGTTGATCGAAGATGTCTGTTTGTAGTTTGTTGGCATCCTCAAGCACTTGCGAGATGTACTTCCTGTAACGCTGCTTCATTCTGAAGAGTGAAATTAACTTATGGATTACAGAATTAACTGTGTCACAATTTCTCTGCCCCCCCCCCTCCCTGAGATAGTTTTAGCAAATATGATTCATCCCAATTTGACCCAAGTCATACCAAGTTAACCTTAGTTTTCCCCAAGTTAACTTCAGTGTTCCCTAATTTTCTGTAATTTAGTTTCACAAGAGGTCACGCACTCCATTTTACCTGACAGATTCCAGGATATGAGTAAGAGTGGCCACCTCAATCCATCTCGGTTTGTGTTTTGAGGAAGATGATTCAGCTGAGGTGGACTCGTAGTCCTCAACTAACAGGGAATCGTGGTCAATGAGTCCTTGCTCTATCTCCTCTGATACTAGATAAGAAAGGATTAAGACGGTTGGAGAAAAATGTGCATAAATTTAGTTAGACATTTTCAATGAAAATTTGATTTAACAAAGAAGTTTTTTTCCCTTTTTTATCGATTTCACCCACTAATTTTGGAGGCGCTGGGGTTTGTCAAGATCTCGAAAGCAGCCCTGAGTCCTATGATCCTCCTCTTGACGAGTTCATGTAGAGAGACGTTGAAGTGTTGTCTAAACTGGTTGTATATCACAGCCAGGAGGAGGTTCATCAGGCCATACGTTCCTGAAAATAGATATCGTTAATGCTGTTCCAAGAAATTAACTTTATGATCTAGAGTAGTTGAACGAAAAATTGGAATGGCGTAAAATATGAAGAGCAACTCATAATGATAACTCACAGTTTTAGGTGCCATTATCCCCTCTCTTTTTCAACTTTTTAAGCGACCTTGTAGATCTACAATACAAATGTATCTGTCTCCCTTCGGTACCCCATATTATTATTTATTTATTACCGAGCCAGATGAAGACACAGAAGAAGATGAAGTAAAGTCGGTTGTGTTTGTACGCTGGAATCATCACGTCAGGGTTGTTAGCTGTAGTGAAGAGCACTAACAGGTCCCACATGCTTTCCCTGATACTTCCAAAGTACGTACCATCGTCCACCTGTAGGCAGGGAATGAGAGATATAATCGGGGAAAACAGAGTTGGTGAGGGGTGGGCCGTGGGGGCAGGAAGGAGAATTGGCTCTTTTGAATATGTGGATCTGATGCATCACTGATTCCCAAAATGTTTCATAGATCTGCAAATCGTGTTCAGTTCAGCTTTTTTAATTTGTGAAAGGGGTTAAACCAAAATGAGGGAAAATTATCTTGGGGAGGTATCTAACCACGATGTTATCAGCGAAGAGTATGTGCGCCGTCACCCCGAATATGATAAGATTGAGAGTCAGTACCACCAGAACCCCCAACACTTCAGGCATGCTCCGTCTTATGGCGTTCAGCATCTTCTTCATAATGGAGCTATGTTGGATCATGTAGAAGGGTCGGAGGATGCGGTACGCTCTGTTCGGATCTGATTCGTTGTTGGTCTGCTCGGCTGTGGTGTATGTGGTTAGAGTGGGGTGAGATCTACAGAATTGTGGTGGGAAATTCTCATTTATATACGTTTCTAAGAGGTTAGCCAATTGTGGGGTAGGGGGTTACAGTAAGGTAAGGTAAGTATTACGAAGTAATGGTATGAAATTTTAAATATTCCTTCTTTAGTTCCTCAAGTCATACAGTTTGTTGAAAGACAAATTTATTTGTGCACAAGTCACAACATTCGGCCAGTTTAACAGCATGATGCATCATCTTATCTTGTAATCGAAATCTTATCTTACACAGGAAGACGATGAGAGAAATGAGATAGACGAGGTTAACCACTCCATACGCGACCAACCACTTCGACTTCCATGGAGGTCTGAAAACAGGGTGGTGAATTCAGGTGAGTGGAGAGTTGAAGACGAGAAGTGAAACTGGTAATTTTCTTATATTGTTTCATTTTTGTGGCATTTTTGGTGTGGAACATCTACTTTGGTCACACTAAAATCGCATGTGTACGTAGGGCGCGAAGTTATTTTAATTTTTACACGGACGTACGAAACAAGCGCATTTGCGATTGCTCACTTTTAACCATGATATGACATGATCTGATTAGATTTAATTTTGTGCCTCTGTCGATCGACTCCGATTGCCGATCAAGTCATCATACAACTAAATTACGAATCACATTTATCGGTCAATCATGCCAGTCGTGAGATATCGAGATCTTGGCAAAATGAATGGTTTGAGGGAGAATTAAGATGAGACTAATGTCCCCACTTGCTTGATATTTTGCACCGAGCAGCGTAGTCTACAATCAACAGCAGAATGCAGAGTGTTTCGATTGACTCAGTCACGCCATAGGGTAGCTCAATCCTCTGGTTATGGTGATGATGGTGGAATGTGAAATCTGAAAAGAGCGTTTATCACTGATCCCAAGTGGCCAGGTAATTTTGGTTCAAGGATTGTGCACGACTGAGGGAAAATAATGCTAAATTCGACGTAAAACCCCCAAGGTTTTGATGTTCTCAAAGTATTCCTAACTAGGTAATGAACCTGAGCTATTGCTTAGGGAAGAGGGTCTCTCGACGAATGCCAGAAGCATCAATACAGCCACCACTGTCCCGTATATCACTCGATAAAGGGCAGTCTGCATAAAGCGGTAGAGTTGCAGTGATATCGGGTCTGTCCTGAGTTCACAGAATGCCAATTAGATTGCGTTTGATGAGGCTTTAGCATGGCAGCCAGTTTTGAAATTTGTCAAAGATAAGGAGTTGGGAGAATGACGAAAACTAAATTGTTTTAGATACGTAGGTACCTGTGACACAGAGATTTATAGGACAGAGCATTTTCTATGTAGACAATGGCTCGGAGACAGGCCTCGTTTGATCTCAGTAGGAGCATGCCTGGGGGCTGGGTGATCCAGACAATTTAGTAATTGGTGTTTGGAAATTACTGGAGGATAATGCACTGGAAAATTTGTTATTGTTATGCACTGATTTCTGGGAACAAAGAAACCTACTGATTCAAAATGCTGCCTACAAATTCAAAAACTCGTTGTCAAGGTCTACACCAAAAGCAAGGTTCTAGAAAGCAAACACACAAGAAATTCGATTCTGTCGAATTCAGGAAATAGAATACGTTAGATGCAGTGTATGATTATACAGCACATGTAGAGCGGAGTACACATCAGGTAGTGTTGGGTTACAGTGTTTCCTATCATGTGGTTTTGTCAGCGTTAAACGCAATATTTTAGCAGTTTGTGTGGCTCTGTGAATGAAGTGCAAGTGGAAGAGTATTAGCATATAATATTGCAGATAAATGCGTAATTCTATTTTCATGACTAGCTGTCAAATTTAAGATGAATACGCATTCAACGGAAATTTTTGGTCGGTGAAAATTATAAAAAAACAATGGACAACTTCCCACTCATACTATTTTTTGGACAGAACTTCATTAATCATACCTAATAAATAAACAAGGATTGGTTGGAAAATTTTAACTATACACAAGAATAAATACACTGTACATCTTTTCTGAAGATTGTGTAACATCTTCATTATTCATAGAATTAGAGATTTCTTGATAAAGAAAACTTATGAATTAAATACTCAATTCTAATAACTGTCCCATGAAATAAAATCATTAAAAGGAATTCACTGGAAAATAGTTTGGTGAAATTTTAGTTTCATGCAAGTTTTGATACACTTATCCCCTCATCAACGAATCAAGAATGACGCTTCTATAAGTATTAGCTGATAAGATTTTCCCACTTCCCAGAAGAAATTTATTCAGTCTTTTTATGAGACCAAACTTCGCATAAACACTGAGCAACGTAACACTGGGCAACGTAATTTTGATGACATAAATCTTTCAGGCGACACTGAATGTTCTCCACAAGCTCATTGCTGAACGCGGAACGCCAGAGTGCTGACTGGTAATGACGTCATCAGCTCTACTGGGCACGCTGCCAGATGTATGTATTTAGATGTCTGGTGATGACTTCATCAGATCTACAGGAGACGCTGCATGCTCTCGTCGTGTGACCCAGCTCCTCGGAGTCCCACCGTGATGCATCTCCCTCCGGGGGTGCCTGAGGGTGAGTTGAGTTAGAAGAAGTGAGTACGCTTGGTATGAATTATGATTGCGTAATGCGTAGGTACTTGTACTCGCTATTGGCATTTTTCAAAGAGTCTGTTGAAAGAACGATGTCGTAATATACATTTAGTAAACCATGATCAAACTTAAAACTTCTACTCAAAGTTCAATTTGACAATACAAATTGTACTAAAGCCATTACCAGTAAAAGTATAGGAGGCAGTGCATGGCTTGTGAGACTTGGCAGTGAAGGTTACAGAGAGTATCACACTGTCAGAAGATGTGAACTCGCCCTCACTGGGCGTCAACTTAAATTCTCCGTCCTCTGCGAGATTATGAAATATGATAAAATTATGTAATTTTCATCAGAAAGATGAAGGATTGGTAGAGATCTCAAAATGGGAGGAGAATTCTTCGGGCCCCACAAAAAATATGCCCCTCCCTATCACTCGTTAATAAATCACTTGGGCCATATGCAACAAATATTCGTTTAAAGTAGGACTTTTCAGTAGCACATTTAAGTATTAATCATTTTAAGTACCCGGATTATCAGCGTGATACTCTGCTTTCCACTTCAAGGGAGAGTTAGTCGGATTAATCAGCCTGAGAGTACGTTGGGAGGTCTGTCCCACAAGACACGTCCCGAACTCCACCCTCTCCGGGGACACGTAGAAAGTGGGCAGGAGGATGCGGCAGTGGACGGGCACGTGCTGCACGTGCCCGTTGTTGTAGAGCAGGGTCAGGTGGGAGTGCAGGTGGTAACGCTTCTCCGGGACCTGGGTGAAAGAGCGTTTCAGGGGCAGTGGGAAACTGAAAAAATGTGTGCTTTTGGGGGATGTGCGGAACTGAATAAAAAACAAAAACACAGAATAGGCAGTTAAAAATAATTTGAGGAAGCAAATAGCATCTATGAACCTAAATAAGTTATCAAATACGATCAAAATAGCGTCTAACACCCATACCTGGAACACGACATTCTGCACAGATCCGTCCTCCTTGGTGACCTCGTGTGTCTTACTCAGCACCTGCTCCTCCACGCTCACCTCCACCGCTCCCTCCTCTCCCTGTGACACCTCCTTGTACCCCTCCACAGAGTCACATGACTTCAAACTGAACCGCTGATTGGTAGATTTGAGGAGGATGTTGAGCAGGGATTCCGAGAGAACGAAACCGTGGTCGAGCTTCACTTTCTGTCGTGGGTTTAGCATGAAGGATACCTTGTTTTGGAGGAGGGTGAAGGGTGGGCAGGCGCTCATTTGGAAGCCCAGATGAAGTTTACTGCCGTTCAGGAGGGACATTTTGTGTATTTTGGTGTGCTCTCGCACTCTGGAGTTGATGATACCAGCAGTTAGTTTGAAGGTAAAGCCATGTTCTTCAGCAGTTACCATGACTTCGGGAACTTCCACTTTTCCTGTCATCATGATCTTCATTGGGGGCACCTTTTCTCCCTGAAGTCTTGCGCAATTAGCATCATCCTCGTGAGAGTCAATGCTTTGGTAGGCCAGCGCATACGAAGTGAAGTCTCCTGCACATTTCCCGACTCCATACGACGGATCAAATGTGAGGGTAACTTTGGAAGTTCCTCTAGCTGGAATGATGCACTGATCAGGAGTAAAAGTGAAGGGTCCCTTGGCCAGCTCGCCCTCATGAGCAGCTATTCCCACTCTGATCATATCCTCGTCCACATTGGATGCCCTACTGGTCGCTCCACTCTTGTTGGGGAAGGCGTCTCCCACAAAGAAGTTCAGATCAAGGACCGTGTCATCGTTTGGCACGATGTTGTAGGTCTGCCAGTCAAGACGAATATCAAGGGGACCTTGGTTGCTAATTTGAACGGATCGGTTGACAGCCTCGTCGTTCATGGGGTAGCATCCAAACCTCACAGTTGGCTTGTTGTTGTTTGACAGCTTGTAGTAGAGCGGTGAGTTGGTAGCGTTAATCTTGATGGGTATCTCTACTGGCTCTAAATCACCTACTTTTGACACCAAGGTGTCAGTGTACTGACCCCACATGTCGGTGTTGCAATGCACGGTTACTATGGCAACCCCTTTTCCTGGCAAACTGCCACCTGCTGGCGACGCTACAAAACACGCTCCTTTGTTGTGTTTCAGGCGGTCCCTCCAATACTCAGCATCCTTCTGCTTCTGACTCTTGGAGGTGGGGTCCAGGAGGATGTGACTCTTGGACAGGAGACTGGACGGGGGACGGTAACTCCGTTGGGACAGGGAGGACACTCCCCGAGCTGTCATTGGGGGTGGTTCAATGCTCTCACTCCTGAAGTGCTGTACTTCCAGGGAGAAGTGGGTGGGGATGTGAGACTTGTTGATTATCTTGAGAACTCGAGACGATGGAGAGAGGATGTCAACTGTTCCGAAGTCAAGCATGGGTGCAGCTGGTTCTTCAGCATCATCAGTCGGTGCCATTAGGTTTGGATCTGGTGTCTCATGGATGATATGCAGACCCTTCACCTCTGCTCTGATACCCAAAGCCAGGACTTTGCCCCCTGACATATGGAATGGGACAGTGAAGTCGTCAATAAGGGCCGGTTCTCGGCCTGTGAATATGAAGGGAACTCTGACTGTGGCACCGGCGTGGATACTGCCTTTGTCGGAGTCAAAGTCAACCAATCCAAATGCCTGGTCTTTTCCTTCTGCCTGAAAAGTTAACTTAGGTAAATTTCGAACAATGTTTCTCGAAAAATGCAGATTTTCAGACCATCAAAACGGAATTGCAGCCACTAAGCATCGAGTGATACTAAGCATAATAATGATAAAAGTTATTGAGGGGAATGGAAGTGAATCATAAGATCATAAGACCAGTAAATTTGGTTTAATTTTACTCACAACTCCTATTTCGAAGGTTGAATCCGCAAAGTTGAGACTCTCAAAAACAGCAACATTTGAAACGGGAACGCCGACGTAGATGACTCCCAAGTCAATGAATGATTGCTTGAGCACTACGTTAGGCTCTTGTATCTCTCCAATTACACGGATTTTACTGAAAGATTTTACAAAATTAATAATGATAAATCAATTTTAGCCAACAATTTTAGCCAACGTAAGAGTTTTTTTGAGACAAAATTGAAAGTATCCACTAACCTCCCTGTTCCGTTCTCCACCTTACACTCAATGACCGACTTCAAGGACCGTGGATAGTTCGGTTTGAAATGCACCACAATGTGTTTCACTTCGTAGGGTCCAATCTCACCACTACTCTCAGAAAACTGGAATTCGGACTGTCCCTGCAATTGCTGGAGATGAGGATTTCAGATTCTCGCAAGCAATTTGTTTCGTGCAGCTTTTAAAGCTTAATTAAAGGCTATCAAGCAGAAAATGATGAGCATTTAATCTATTTTCAAATGAAAATATCAATAAGATATTTACATATTCTGGATTGACGCAGTGCTCCATTTCTGCAAGCGACCATTTCGCTGTAACTCCATCGTTGTTGAAGATATCAAACTCCCGCTGGATGCCGCAACCCGGTTTATAGTGGATGTACCCAAAATCTAGGGCTGGGTCGTCATGTGTTGCGTCAATTGAAACTCTCGGTCCTCGGAACTTGGCCTGAAATGGAATGGGACGTGAGAAATTTTCATAATTTCAGTGCGCTCCTCCAATTCGAGGCATGAATAAAAGGTTTGATTATCCATTCGATTCAATATTTCGTAGGTAAAATGGTTGACTAACCATCAAGATATGGTTCGGAAAATATGATAGGTATCTCAGCTTTATTAGGTAGGGCTCAAAAACATTGTTGCTATGACGATTGACGCGCGCGCAACTTTCCGCGCGAAAAATGGTATGCTACCAAGGAAATTCTAACCAAAACTAGCAATAGGAAGAAGAACCTTTACGCGTGGGAATAAAAATAAACTTGTGCGTGTTTACCTTCACGAAAAGTTTGAGCGGTTTTTCCACGTTTTCAAAGGAACAACTGAGATACGCCTCTTGATCCCCTACTGATTCACTGTCAATGTCAATCTCAACAGTGCGACTTGATCCAGCACCTTGATAGCGAATATTACGTTAAACTCTAAAACCTGTGGGGATTCTGGTAACGAAATTTTCGTGAAGAACCCATTTACTGAATCAGAATTCGGAAACTTCAAATATCTTCCTTACCAACAGTGAAAGTCTCTGGTCGGATGGTAAACTTAAAATCGCCCTCAGGACAAGTCCACTTCACATTAGCAGAACTCAAACTATCATTGATGATCTTGACGGTCTTTGACACCGTGTAACCGCACACAACTTCTCCTGGAACAACAAGAGCCGGGGGTTCTAGTTTGATCTGGTGAGGTTGTGCCAGGTGGGTTAGTTTCATGTGGAGAGCATCGTATGGTTCTAGGACGACGCCAGAAGGCAGGAGTTTGGGGATATCGTCCACCCAAAGTCGGGAAATGTTCTCATATTTTCCTGCCTGAAAGTAAAACACTATTAACATTGTTTTGATTTCGTGGAATGGCCCCTTCGTCACGGTTATTAATCTTATTAGCGATGAATGATTTCTTCCAATAAAACCTGTCAGAAGTGAATAATCTAAGAACACCAATTCTAGACACGATGTTTCTCTTACCTTCTGAGGGTTGCAGATGACAGTGAAGCTAGCTTCGCTGGACGGATCCAGTATCCCTTTACAAGGTGATATACTGAATGGGGCACCCTCATCTACACTTAATAACACGTTCTCTGACTCCTGTTCCTCTGTCAACACTTTACACATTTCCCAGTTGTAGTGTAGCGGAACGTTGCTGCATTAGAAGATTCATCGTGTGATTATCAAGTGTATAAAGTTTATATTTAGAAACATTGAATGTGCAATGCAGATAAGACATTGAATTTTGTTTCCAATACTGGTCTCAGAAGCGAAGCAAACCATACACAGGTCATCAATTTCAACTAATATCTGGCCCTCCGTCTCTTAGATTCATTCGAGAAGTTAACTTACACGCAGTTCCTGATAATGAACATCTTCTCTTCTCTGGTTCCTGGGTTTTGATCCTCAAAGTTAATAGTGACAGGTCCGCCATCTTCTGCTGATCTGATGTCGTAGTCAACTGTGCTTTCACCTGGAATCAGGAAGAGTTTAAACTTGAGAAATTAGTGAAACATCCGTAGTAAACGTACCAGTTTACGACATAAAACAAAGATTCAAAAGAGCTTTAATAATTTATAGTTCATGGTATTTTCGCTGCGAAATTTTTGCCATTTTGACTAATACCTCCACTGACTGCAACGAGTTGAACTCTACATGACTGTGACTCTGCTGTCAAAGTGTACATCTTAGAGGTACAGTTATCTACTGCCACACAGAATGAAGTGGTGCGTCTACACACCTGAGATAGAATGTTAATTTATAAGTGGAATCAGGGATCAAATATAATCAACATTGGTTAATCAAAAAGTTTTATTAATTGATAGTGATGATCAGAAAGAAACGCCACAAACAAGGATCATAAGAATTTGAAGATTGTCTCAGGGATCTAGCAACCAGAAACCGCCACTAAAGAAACAATCCCCGCCCTAACAAACATTCTCCCCTACCTCAGTAGGTTTGAACTCCACATGAACTGCCACCTCCTCCCCACTATCCAATGAGAACGAGGTGGGAGTTACAGTGAACTCCGAGTCTGCAAACTCAGCTTCGGGAGGTGGTAGATCGCTGTCAAATAGGAAGTCTCCTCCTGCTATCTTACGAATTCCCTCCATTGCACCCACTGTCTTAGACTCGTCATTCGCTGCAAACATGGATTGAATTAATCGCACCGGGAGACCAACATTTGATATGATAAAATGCAAGTTTCTACACATTTTAGTTCTATTTCTAGTTCTGTTTTACTCTATTTTGCGAAATGGAAAGCATCGTATACGAATTCAGAGCTTCTGGCTATGTTCATGACCAGCTGTCACAACTAACGATCAGGGTAGATGTGGAATGTTCCTTTTCCTCCGTCGTTCCTACACACAAACTGGGTCTTGAGAGTCCCGTTCACCAAACAGTAACCACAATCCAGTGTGTCCGGTACTGGAATGATAACGGTGATATTTGAGTGGTTTTCAACAATAGGAAGTAATTAAGTAAATCATGCCTTTCTGAAGGATAACTTGATGGCATACTGCCGATAAAAACCTAAAAACCGTCAATCCATTTCAATGAATTCCATTTTAAAAGTACTCGTCTTGATACAATACTGAGTTCAGAGTTAAAGCAGTGATCATTAAAAAAGAGTAATTAAATCACACTCACAGGACAGGGCAGGCCTGGGTCTCTCCCCCAGCAGATTAACAGATATAATCTCTCCTCCCTGCGGCATGATCTGTAACTCATCCTCGTAGGCTCCTAGACTCTCCGGCATGAAGGTAACCGTGTACTCCACGAACAGTCCCGGGGCGATGGCACCGTTCTGGGAGGGGTCGCCACCTACGGAGGGAATTATTAGAAGTTTATTTGTATTCTCATTATTATTAGGCTGAATATCACAATAATCAACATGAAGCTTGTTTATTATAATCAATTGATTTAAATTCGGAGTAGATGAGAGATTGCCGGTTGAAAACCCGAAAAGTGCCAAATAGACATATACATTTAAGGTTGCAGTCGGATTCATGAATTCATGAGTCATTCATGACCTACTTTTAGTGATGGTGAAGTATTTTGTTTTAGGAGGCAAGGCTTTGAGTTGTCTGCTGGTAGAACTGACATTCTTGATCTTCAACTTTTCCTCATAAACCTTAACGAAAAAAGGTTACAAGATATGAATTAATTATTAAGAATTGATCATTGTACAAACCTTTCCCCCTCTGGTGCACATTTTTTGTTCCATATTTTCAAAAAACTTGATTAAGAGGGAACCATCAACCATCGTGTGTCATCATTACATCGATAATTCCTCAAATCACTACTTACCCCTCCAGTGGTATAAGTATCGAAGTGTATCTTGGACGGTACAGTACAGAATATCTGTTGTTGGGTCTCCTTCTTACTCGTCTCAGTTCCCGCAAACCTCTTAGTCTTCAGGAATTTGCTCTTCGCCTGTAACTTCTCAAGCCCCTGTCAGTAAAAGAATGAACATCCGAAATAGGTTACTCCAATTTTAAGCTGAAGAGATTTATGATTACCTTGTAACTTTAAATGGATTTATTCGAAATATAATTCTGGGATAGGCTCGAACATAATTTTCAAAAGAAATGGTTAAATTAATGCTTTGATAAAACAAAGGATAAATTAAGTTCCAAAGTCTGAACCCAACTAGATCCCCAATCAATTAGTAATCAGGTTTAGGTATGAGATTTAGATCAAGTGTGTCTGTTTCTGATGTTTTCCACTGTGTTTGCCTCTATAGCCCCGTAGCAAAATGACACACACTCAATTCAAATAATTCCCCAATTTTTGCCAAAATATTACTAGTGTAACCATCACTCCAGAAGCGTACCTTTTGTTCTTCCTTCCTCACGTCAGGGTGCATGCTGTCCCTCCAAGCGTTCCTTGCTGGGGCCTGCACTAGGACGCCACCTGGAGAGCCTGATTACAAGAGAGGGTTCATATGTGCTGCAAAATGAGCGCTATCAAAAAGGGAGCATTCCTATATCTCTACGTTCTATATCAATGTGCTACAAAATAAGATATTGACTGCGAGAGAGTTTTAAATGCTGAAAAACGGAATATTACAAAGTTACCGGAGACTGAGTCCTTATGTGTTACAAAATGAGAAAGTGATTATTAGAACCTGATTACGAGAGAGGGTACTTATATTTTTATATGCTACAAAATCAAAGTTAATTACATGGGTTCCTGATTACAAGAAATTGATTAAAAGATTTATTGAGTTCTTAAATGCTATAAAATGAGAGATTGATTACGATCTGAGAGGGTTCTTATATGCTGCAAAATGAGAGAGATTGATTACAAGAGAGGTTTCTAATATGCGGCAAACTGAGGGCTCGATACCAAAAGCGTTTTGTAATGTGCTAAAAAATGGGCTTAGGATTGAAAACAAAGGAAGATGGACAGAACTTCCGATAAAAACTATAATCAAGTGATCAGCTGAGATGATTTAAACGTAATTTAATGCCTCAGTTTTCGGTTTAGATTACATGTTTACATAGTCAGGCCGACCACGTTATATCATTTGGTCTGCATTTCTAAATTATGCGTCAACGAAATTATACTGAAACAAATTACGCTTACTTTAAGTAAAACGTTACCAAGCACAGTACAACGCTTGTATATCGTCTAATGCCTTCAATAAATATGTGCTTGATACCAATTACACGATCTAAGCATCTAATAGACCCATTACTATTATAGATCACTCGCGATATAATACCATAATAGCAGTTGCCATAGTAACACACCAAACATCAGGAGATAATAACGAGTTCCACCGGAGCAAAACAACAAATCAAACGGCAGTACGGATGGCAGATTAAAGATCCGAAAATAATGTCGATGAAACATTTTGCAATTTTCGAACGTTTTGCAACATCAAATATTGAAGAATAATGGTCTGCTTTTCATTTTAGAAGCAATAGAAAGGCCATCGTATAGTACATAAAGTTAAAAGTTTAATAAGGTAGGTATTCAAAAGCAACTTGCCAGCAGATAGAGTAGAACGTTTTATCTTGGCGGGGCAGGGCGGGGCTGGTTCTCTGTTGATAGTTACCATCCTGGCCTTCTCATGCTCCTCCATTACCTGGAAGTGATAAGTGTTTCACGAGTCTTGATATGATCTGATGCAGTACGCAAATGAAAAAGGCCTGAGGTGTCCAAAACTTTTTGAGCCATATGGAGCCTCATTATTTGCATTATAACGCCAAGCGCCTCAAATTTTCATTCCAAAGTAGGTATTGTGTATGAACTTATAACTGCAAACCAGCTCGTAGATCAATACCTCGGTGTTCTTCATGAAGTTAGGAAGCTCTGGTACCGCAGGCGGTTGGAGGGAAGGAGGAGAAGGTCGCAGGTAGGATCCAGGGGTCAGGAGATTGTATTTAGAGAGAAGATCGTGGTCCAAGTAGTTAGAAATACCAACATGCCCTGGATAGGATGGTTCAGTGTAAATGTTGTGTAGAATGGATGAATTTTAGTCGAAACGTTTATACCACAATCCTTCCCATAAAAATGAATAGATCTGTTAATGAATTAATCTGTTAGTGAAGGTTCAATGCAACTGCCCTCACTGATTACTCAGACTATGAAAGCTAATGAACTTCATGACACATTGGAAATATATTGGATACATAACCAACTAACGCTCGGGAATTCCCAGTGAGTTCTCCTCCTGTTGTAAGTTAGAGTTGTGTTCCTGAGCCAGGTTGAACGCACTCAGCATATGCTGCTCCACCTGATCCAAGGCTTCCAACCTCTCCTTCCGTTCTAGTCGAATCTGAGGTGGGATTATAGTACATGGTGTGGAGGTATTAAAACGCAATAATGTACATATTGTCGTTATAAAGAAATTGAAAACTGATTTTCTCTGGAATTTAACACAGTGTTTCCTTGCCACATTTATAGACGGTATTGCCTCTTGAATTCTGGCATTGGAACCTCATTCAAAAGCTGCACATAGTAGTCATGAAAGTCTGGGTCGTGAGTTCGACTTGTCTCCAAGTTGATTATGGTATCGTCATGGAGCACATCTTGGGAGTAGATGTCACCAAATACCTCGGCTAGCACATAAGACACGTCCTGGAGGGTGATGGATTTGGTAAGGATGTTGTCAACTAGTTGTCAATGTGTTCTAGGGGCGTAGCCAGATTTTTGAAAAGAAGGCAGTGAGTTACATTCACAGCCATTTGATTTTTTTGAATTTTTCTTCGGCTCAAAGCTCTCATCTTGACAAAATTATATAACAAAATTTTCATATTGTCTGTCCATTGAGGAGGAGGCAGCCGCCTGTGTCGCTGCCCCCTGGCTACGCCCCTGATGTGTTCATAGTCTTCATACCTTGATAATAATTGTAGGTATTCAGTACTGAAATTCAATAATCAACGTTCATCACAACCAGACAACCATTCATGTTTCTCTTATCAAGCAGCTGACATATGGGTAAGTTCAACAGTAAACTTTTCAGTCCACTAACCTGATTCCTAGGTGATGACGGTCTGGCTGGTCGCATGCATGGCTCTTTTGAGCAATTAACTGGTCTTTGCTGTTCCAGTGCATGGTCCATGCCTAAGCAGCTCAGTATAAATGGATTGATTAAAACCAGTCCTTCAGTTTATCCTTATAATCCTCAGATCAATTTAGGTTGATTTTCATTCACAAATTTAACCAAATAGAGAGATTACTGTTGTTTTATCTTGTAATCAGCTATATCAGAAGTGAAATTTACTACAATAGAAACTAAGGTTAATACCATTAAAAATAATAAATGTTCAAAGAATATTCTATAACACTCAAAATTACCAGCACTTGACACAACTTATATACATGGCACATAATATTCTGAAACAACATTAATCTCTAGCTACTTGGTATACCATCCAATTTTTAGGTAATGCTATTATGGATGGGATATATACATAAAATTCCATATCACACAAGGCTTATTTGAATTGGTGACTATTTGAGTGACATCTTAGTTTTCATCACTTCTTCTTCTGTTCCTCTGGACATCAAGATATTTGGAATGTAAATCACATATCCATAATTCTTTTTTGTTTACATTGTCTCATATTAAAAATCCTCAGATGATTTTCATCATTTATCAAGTATAAAATCTAATAGAATTTGATGACTCATAATCATAGTATTGTCTCAAACGTACATTGAGTTAAGGGATCCACAGCTCATTTTGACTTTTCAAGTGAATGTCTATTGTAGTTATGTACCATGCATTGATTTGGCACTTGTGAGGTTCGGATCTTCTTTCTCCAAAGGCTCAACACAGTGAAGGAAATCAGGTCTCCTGAGATTCTTCCTGTCAACATATTCTCTGAAAGACATGGCTCCATGCATTGCAGCAAGAGTTGAGTCAAGTTCCCGACTTTTTAGCTTGGCTTCAGACACTGTCTTCATGTTGTCTTCATGTGGGTCACTCAGGCCAGTGGTGTTGTTTTTATGCTTCCAAAGATCAACAGGCAAATACCATGCACCATATTGATGTCTTATCCAATGGTTTCGTGATACCGCTGTTTTATGACTATGGGGAGTGTCACCACGACGAATTGTCAGATTTTTGATTCCATATTGCAGTAAGCTAGGTAAATCTGGTGAGACCATGGCGCCATTTCGTAGTTCTAATGGAACATCAGATAGCTGGACTACATGTATAGGAACAGAAAGAGCTGGCTTAGTCTCATACCCACTTGCAAATAAACTGAAAATAGTACTTTCCTCAATATTGTTGATGTGGGCATCATTTGGATCACCACCAAGTTGACTCACCCAATCACAAAAATCTTTTGTCACACTTTGGATTTTAGTATGACCTGATCCTCTTTCTTGGACACCAGGAGAAGAGTTGGAATCATCAAAGGTTTCCTCTGATGGATACCACTTGAATGAATTTCCAGCAACATTATTCCCAAGTTTGTTATCTGCATCTACCATGAGAGTTGAGTTCAGGTTTTGCCCTTTTTTGAATTCATCTAACCCAGACATATCATCATCCTCAGCTTGTGATCCTTCAGATGTGTCTGCACCCTCACTTCCACTATCTTGCCTAACATCAGGGTCAAGAGCTTCCACAATTTCATCAAACAATTCAGGTGCAATTGCTTCTTCATAGTGAGGAAAAACAGCAAGTGGGTGCCCTACAAGACCATCCTCAATAACATCAATATATTTCATTTGTGCTTCTTTCCTAGGAACCTTCCTGGAAAATGCCACAGTTCTTTTATCCAGTACCTTTCTGACTTGTGCTGACATTCCCCTCGGATTATCTAGAGGTGGAAGCTGTCTAGGTATTTGTGCTGGGTGACGAGCACCATCTTTCTTGGTAAGATATGGTTGTGCTGATAAAGTCTCTCTTGGTACTCCTGTCCTATAGTCATCACCTCCATTTTTGACAAATACCCAATTGCCTGATATAAGTGATCCTGATGGTTTAGAGGATAAATATTTTTGTCTTAATCTTTCAGAATACCAAGGATAATGCTTTGCTGTTTTATTTCGAGGAGGGATAGTCCATAACTCATACTTATTTTCAGCCATCCTGGGGTAGATTTCTCATCACTGAAGTATTTTTGATGAATTTCTGGTGTTTAATCTCTTAAATGAACAAAGGAACCATTATTTTTCTATCTAGAAGTTGCAATTAGGTAAAGATGGGTGTGTTCATTGGTCAAAAGTAATGTGTTGGAAGAGAGGTGAAAAGAAGCGGTAGAAAGGACTGGGCAAAGATAACAATGGCTTTGTTACTCTATTACATAGTTGCCAACCTTTTAGAGATGATGCAGAGATAATCCCTGACAGGAAAACTATGAGGATATGGTTGGCTCTTTCTACCTTTCTTTCCAACATGTTGCTTTTGACCAATGAGCACTGAGAACACATACCATTCTAGAATTCCCAATATAGAATTTGTTCATCAAATTAAATGAATTAAGACGGGGAAACTAAACAAGTAAATTGGTCCCAAAAATGTAAAACTTCACACAATGACAAATAAAAATGAACGATTGATAATTGCAGTGAAACACAAAATTCTCATCAAATATGGAATCAAACCATCACACTTTAAACCACTTTTCAACTGTTCCTCCAAAAATTTCCACTTCTGCATAGGTTGATTAAGTTGAACTCAATCAAATATGGTAAAAAATGATGATATTATGATGCTAAAACCATGAGTTTACTGGGGTGGGGAATTTTGTATCAATAATCAGTTAATTAGACAATGTTGACAAACCAAGATCGAGAAAGCAGCAGGCATTCACAATGAATGTCACATTGTAATTCGATGGTCACATTGATTTTTGATGTGAAAATGAAGGGACCATCCATAGAGGTGTCCGCAAAATTTCAGCTATTTTAGACCCCTCCACAAACGTCCACAACCTAAAATACACACATCCTCTCTAGACGTCTGCATTTTCATTCAAAATCTTTTTGTGTCGTTAATTTTATGCCCTTTTTGGCGTTTTCTCAAATTTGGGGACAATATAAACTTTATTATTTGACTCGATGTCGAAAGATGAGTCAAAATTCAAAAATCGACTATTTTTTGTGAGGAACCAGTCAAATCGACCAAAATTTTCATAAATGTGGATGTCCCCATTTGAATTTGGCCAAACACCCCCTCCTCCCTACGTCCACATATGTCCGCATTGGCCATTGGCCAGACTCCCCCCTTTTTGCTGACGTCCTTTTAATGGATGGACCATCTGACCTTTATATAAATAAAATGATGCAACATGAAAAAACTTAATTGCATGAACCTCATGAATTTTTTTGGAAAATATTGTTACCTTGTCAGATGTTGCCTCACCCTTAGGGTGCGCCCTTTTTTCAAAGTTTTTTGGGCACAATTATTCACTGATAGATCTCGATGAGCTGATCACGAATATATCAAGTTTTTTGAAATTGGACGGCGCCTTCCTTGTCCGCAGGGGCTTTTTGTGTTTCGTGACGTCATGTCACGTGTCATGTCACGTGACCCGCCTGCTAGTACTTTGTGCGCTGGTTGCTTCCGCGCGCGCGATTGTTATACTGTGCGCGTTCGCGGATCTGTCAGTCTGATGGCAGAGTAATTGCAGGCATTGCTTAAGCTTATGTTAGTGGTGCTTTAGGTCCAATGTGTCAACTTTTAAAGCTTAGTAATTACAGTAATACTGAAGACGTTCAGAAGAAACGCATGAACTAATCGAGTTTGTTTCTTTGTTCAATACTGTAATAGGCTGATTCAGCTTAGAGGATTAAGTTATTATGACTCAAAGATGGCATCATCAAGTAAACGAGAGAGCAAAAGAATCAAAAAAAGAATCAAAATCATATCACCTCAGCGGATCCGCTCAATTAAGCAGATCTGCTTAGCTAAGTTATCCCGCGCTTAGCTAAGCGGATCCGCTTAGCAGATTCAATCATATTATCTAAGCGGATCCGCTTAGCTTAGCGGATCCGCTTAGGATGGAACTGTGTCATGGCAATTTTTCTGAATTTTATAATCGATATGATTTTCAAAAAACGGTAAGCTATCCGCTGAGCTTAGCGGATCCGCTTAGCACTAGCAGATTCAATCATATTATTTAGTATCTAAGCGGATCCGCTTAGCTTAGAGTTAGCGGATCCGCTTAGGATGTAGCTGTGTCATGGCAAGAAAACGGTAAAGTGACACTTGACCCCCAACATAACATCCCCCTACTTCAGTACTGTGAATCTATAGAGGAAAGCAGGTGGTCAAACGTCGCTGTTTGACGATTGTTGCAACATTTGACTCCCCCGCCCCGACATAACATCCCCCGATCAATAAGCTACAATATCAAACGCACTTATCCGCGGCTTAACATCACATCCCCTCTATAGGCATAGTAAACTCCCTTGCAACTGTGCTTGGGAACGGGAGTTCAAGTGTCGCACCATCGACCTAGTGACAAGCAACACGAACCCTATCAATAACAAGCGCGGGATTAGATACCGATTGTTAACCCGGAGCTAGCCCTTACTTGTGATAGCAGTCTCGTTCTACTCCATATCCCAGCATCTCTCCTGACATCCTGGAAAGTGCACGACTCTGGTCCTGGAAATTCTCGAATTATCATTCTGACTACACAAGTACACAACAGAACCTTGATTTCCTCCGTCAGTCTTCGATTCGTCGATTCGATTCGCCGATTCGATTCGCCGATTCGATTCGTCGATTCGATTCGTCGATTCGATTCGTCGATTCGATTCGTCGATTCGATTCGTCGATTCGATTCGTCGAATCGACGAATCGAAGACTGACGGAGGAAATCAAGGTTCTGTTTTGTACCTAGTTAGAATGATTATTCGAGAATTTCCAGGACCAGAGTCGTGCAATTTCAGGATGTCAGGAAAGATGCTGGGATATGAGTAGAACGACTGCTATCACAAGTAAATATGTCTGGGTTAACAATCCCGCGCTTGTTATTGATAGGTTCATGTTGCATTTGTCACTAGGTCATTCGATTCGACGTCTGAACTGATCCCGTTCCCAACGCAATCGATCGGAGTTTACTATGCCTATAGAGGGGATGTTGTTCCGCGGATCAGTGTTTGATATTGACGCGGAATTGTTGATCGGGGGATGTAATGGCGGGTGGGGGAGTCAAATAGCACCAATCGTCAAACTGCGACGTTTGACCCGTTGCTTCTCTATAGATTCACAGTACTGAAGAAGGGGCGGGGGTGTCGAGGGATGTTATGTTGGGGGTCAAGTGTCACTTTACCGTTTTCTTGCCATGACACAGTACAGTTACATCCTAAGCGGATCCGCTAAGCTAAGCGGATCCGCTTAGATAATGTGATTGAATCTGCTAGTGCTAAGCGGATCCGCTAAGCTAAGCTCAGCGGATAGCTTTACCGTTTTTTTGAAAATCATCTCGATTATAAAATTCAGAAAAATTGCCATGACACAGTTCCATCTTAAGCGGATCCGCTAAGCTAAGCGGATCCGCTTAGATAATATGATTGAATCTGCTAAGCGGATCCGCTTAGCTAAGCGCGGGATAACTTAGCTTTGCGGATCTGCTTAACTAAGTGGATCCGCTGAGGTATTGGTAATATGAGTTTTCTAAGATCATTAAATCATTTTGATTCTTTTGCTCTCTCGTATACTTGATGATGCCATCTTTGCTTCAATTTAACTCAATCCGCTAAGCTGAATCAGCCTATTACAGTATTGAACAAAGAAACAAACCCGAGGCCGATTAGTTCATGCGTTTCTTCTGAACGTCTTCAGTATTACTATAAGCTTTAAAAGTTGACACATTGGACCTATAGCACCACTAACATAAGCTTAAGCAATGCCTGCAATTACTCTGCCATCAGAGTGACAGATCCGCGAACGCGCACAGTATAACAATCGCGCGCGCGGATGCAACCAGCGCACAAAGTACTAGCAGACGGGTCACGTGACATGACACGTGACATGACGTCACGAAACACAAAAAGCCCCTGCGGACAAGGAAGGCGTTGTCCAATTTCAAAAAACTTGATATATTCGTGATCAGCTCATCGAGATCTATCAGTGAAGAATTGTGCCCAAAAAACTTTGAAAAAAGGGCGCACCCTACTCACCCTCTCTTATAGGCCGTCGTGTCGACAGACCTTCGTGAGATTCTGCGCCGCGCGCGCGGCGCTGATTCTCAGCAACTGGCGTCAGCGGGTCATACATCATACGACAACCCCAAACCCCCTCCTTTGTCAGACGTTGTTTGACCCCTTAGCTTCGCTTCCCCTAACCATACCAGGGGTGTCGCATCTTCGCGAGTAAGGCGCGGCGCGCGCGTTAAACTAGGGATCTGGTTAGATGTTAGAGCAACCCCTTTGCCGGTTTGCGTTGCGCGGCGCGTTGTCTGACGGGCGAGGGGGTCAGGCTAGGCAACGCCTGACAAGCGGCGCGTACGCTCGTAGGTTGATGGATTTCTCCCATCCCTAGCGCGCAACACTCGGAATCTTGTGTGCGCGGCGGAGGGTAGGGTAACATCCTACAACGTACCGCCGTGCTGTCTGAGGTCTGACAAACCCTCCTCGCAGCTTTGGTGGGCCCGCGCTTCCGCCGAATTGTGCGAAGACAAGGCCCTATTTTACTGTTGTCGCCGCGGCCGTTGACTTCCTAGGGGGCTATCCAGAATTAGAAATTTGCTAAACACGTATATCCCTGTTTGCGTTGCGCGGCGTGTACACACACCTTGACCTATGCGGGCTTAGGAATCCAGAAATGAGCTCATCAAAAATCGGCCTTTTTTGAACATTCATTGCATCATTTGTGAAAGATACATACATATAGTTATACCCCAACCTCATCTCATTTGCCTCTTAGTGATGCATTGAATTTGATACAATCGTAGGATGTTACCCTACCCACGCGCGCGCGGCGCAACGTTCCACATTTGGACGTCACTTTGCGCCTTCGGGACGGACATCGCCCGTCGATTGATACAAGCAAAGTTAACACTGAAATTTACTTTTAAATGTGAAAGTAAAATTGAATGTAACAAAGCAAAGCTTAATTAAGTATAGAACTTACATCATAGTTGATACTGCTACAGTTAACATTTAGTCAATCGTAGGTCTGATTCGCTAATCATTAATCAGATCTACGATCTATCATTTACATCATTTCAATACGATTCGATTTACCTAGCATTAACATTTAACGTCGATAAAAATTAAAATACAAAATCGTGATTCCACTTCAAATCAGTGATACAAATCTCAAAATACAATTACAAAAAAGTATTAAAATGCAACACGAGTAAGAAAACATCGCATTAGAAAACAGGCAGAATCAGATCTTTAAAATTCAACTGTTTTTGCTTCGGGACACATGATTAACTTTAAGTTTATTAACTTACATAATATGACAGATCATGATCTATCATACCTTAGGTTTATTTATAAAGGTTGTAATTTGGGGATTTTTCAGAAAAATTCCCATATTTTCACCCCCCATGAAATTTCGAAATGACGTCATTATCATATGTTAACAAGAGTAATGACTTGAAAAATCCCCATATTTTCAACCTACCAAAATTTGAAACACCGAAATTTTATCCCAAATAAATACACCTCCTAAGGTATTCATAATCTTTTCCTATTGCCCCGCATATTATTAAGTTATTACTGAAAGTGAAATGTAACTCAGCATAATGATAAATTACTAACTCTTCATTGAGTTAAGTTACAAGTTAAAACGTACCCCAGTTCCGTTTATAAAATTACAGGATTATCTACCAGAAAGCTAGCGAGTCGACTGTCGTATGAATGACGAATGTAATTACTGATGAATCCTTGATTAGGAATGTCAAAAATCAGGAAATTTCAAATTTCCTCTCCGGCACTCCGCTCAAATTCATATCGTTATGAATACATATCCTGATCTTCAACATAAATTACTGATCAGAGTTCATAGGTCATCGAAAAACCCCAAATGTTGGCCTTGTTGCCATGATATCAAAGTTAAATTCTAAAATCATCAATTGAAATTATAGTGGAAATCAAAATTATCAGGTATAGGTGGAATTGCTGGTGTATGGTCTGGTAAATGGAATCCTTCAATGTCCAGAATGTCTAATTGTCTGATTTTGATCTCCATTTCTAGTAGCATGGAGAGGTGCTGCTTCGCTTTTTCGTTGTTTGCGTCTTTTCCTCGCAACACGTCGAGCCCGTCTGTCCAGTACTCAAATTCCTGAAGAATATTAACGTCATTTCAAAAGTTCAAAGAAAGAAGAGAGGACTATCGAAGGCAGATAATAGTTAGGGGATATTTAGTAAGGGGAATAATTAAATCAAGCAGGGCCAATGGCAACTTTTGAGGGAATTTGTCTGAATTTCTGTTAAAAAGGTGCCTACCTCGACAGTTTGAGCCATGAAATCCAGTGTTTTCGTAGTGGCATCCATGGTCGTCGACTGACTGTACTCAATCGAAAAACCCAGCGGAGAGTCCCAACCTTTGGATTTGTTCTGTTTCTTGACATCCTTCCAGAGTAGAACCCCTTCAATGTCGTTAACGTTCACTGGATAAAAACATAAGATGGTTACCATAGAAGCAAAGAATTTTAGATCGCATCCCATTTACTAAAATTCCTCCAGTTTTCATTCTTAACTTTCGAAAATTTCTATCAAAACAATATGCCAAACGGCAAAAAAGCCAAATTTACTCAAAATAATTCCACCAAATGCACCCACATTTCTCAGGTAGTTCGTCTATGGGCGGGCACGTGTTGTCAGCACTGTTGATGTCGTATCCATAGTGAAGTGTCCGGTGGTTGCTAGACAACCGACAAAAGAGGGTCCTGTGCTTCTTGTTGCTCTTAGGAGCGTTAAACACCGCACCTGGGGGATGTTATTGGAAATTTGTCAAGATAACATGAGCGATGGGATGCAGATGAAATGGATTTTATCTTCAAATCATAGGATTCAGGGGATTCTTCAGCAGGGATGTATGGGGTTCGCTGATCTTAATGTGAAAATATTTCGACTGTCTTATTTATAATAGATAAAACCTTGGAAGCTTGGAATGCTCGCTGCTACCAGTCAGATTTCCGTGTTTGTGTCACGATTGCACATGTAGTAACTTGTAAGGGGATATTCATATCTATGATCATTTTTCTCGAGAGTTCATTGCTTCACATGAATCATGTGATCCTCTGAACCCAGAAATCACGTGATCTACTCAATTCAAAGGTTCTTAACAAAACATAAGCTCAGTTGCAAGACTTCCTTAATCCTTCTTGAAAACTCTTAATACAGGCTGTTAACAGCAAAAACAGTTAACGACATTTTCCCTATACTTTTCTATTGTGTGAAAGATGCTCATGAGCTTTGGTTATTCCAGCAGCCTTTTATGCTTCACACTTCTCTCAGTGCTAACGGTGAGTTTTGATCGGTTCAAAACTTAATTTCATCTTTCAATTTCAGTATTTCTCTCGATTCAACATTTGAACTGAATAAATTTGCATATAATTGTACCTATCAAAGATGGAGATCAAAAATTTAAGGGATATATTTGAGGTCGATTCTTCACTTTCAAGACAGCTATAAATAAATAAAGTGTTAAAAACAATTAATCGATAATTTTGCAATTTATCAATGAACTGATGACATCTTCAAGCAGTAAGAAATATTTGCTAATGTAAAATTGCCCAGATACAAACACACCAATCTGGAACTGGCTACATAAAGTTCGTAGAATACCACGACAAATATATGACAATATGTGATGGTGGTGGTCGTGGAGTATGTTATTTCTACTTCAAAGAATTTGAAGTATACGATTCTACCAGGTCTCGGCTGGTATATGTTGAGAAAACTGATTATGCAGCTAGCAGAGATACAGTCAACTTTGAAACTGATATGCCACAAATCAAAGCAGAGTACAACTTCACAATGAAAACTAATGACACTGTAAAGCTGCGTACAGAGGTGTGGAGTTGGGACTCATGGTTGGGACAGATGGTAATAGAACGTTTTATAGATCTTGAGATACCCTTCAATGTCATCACAGCCACAAGTACATGGATCAGTGAACAGCTGTTATTAAGCAATTCATATAGGTATTTCAGAATAAAGATCAAAATATCATGCGACCTGCATTTCGAAGGACCAGGCTGTAACTATTGTGCTGAACATAAGACAGGAGAGAACTGTAATGTGTGTGAAGAAGGATGGACTGGCTTCGATTGTATGGAATGCGCAGACAATTATTATCCTCCTGGAGTCTGCAACAAGAAATGTATTCCAAGTGTAGATAAATACACCTGCAAGGACGATGGGAGCAAAGCGTGTTCCTACAATTGGGTTGGTGATGATTGCAACACGTGCGCTGCAGGGTATTATGGAGCTGATTGTGGAACACCATGTTTCCCGACTGAGGAGTACTATTGCAGTGTAACGGGAAAGAAGGTGTGCATGGACATAACACGCAGTTCTGAAAATAACTGCGCGAAAGATTCACCGATTGATGTCGCTGCCTTGGTTATTGGCTCAATTGCCCTATTACTAGCAGTAGCACTATCATTATTTGTGATGAAATTATTCCAAATGAAAGCCAAACAGCAATCCAGAGAAGCACAGGAAAGTGAAAAAATGCACGAAGAGGAGCATGAAGAGAATGCGGAAAATGAGAACGTGGAAGAAGATTCAAAGCAGTATGAGAATGTAGTGTTGGTTGTTGAAGCAGATGACACTGATCAGGAACATCTGTATGCTGACGCTTACGCTATGAAACAAATGTAGAGACATACACATCATAGACAACATTATTGAGAAACTTCAATTTCATTTAGATTTGTTGTAGAAAGAACCTTTACAATATTATGGCAGGGGTAAAATAACGTGTCCTTTGCCAGGCGTTGCCTGGCCCTTTGCGCGCGCGAAAAAATATGGGGCAGGCAACGTCTGGCAACGTGTCCTTACTCATATTGATTATTGAGGATATTGGGGAAATGTCAGTACCCATTTTTTGCCTCAGATTTTACTTTTAATCATTTCATTTTCACACTGTACATCCTAACAAAAACGTTTCTTATCTGAAAATCGAAATATCGAGTTTTTTTTAGAAATCTCACCTGCTTCCAGTACCGTTAGTCTCTGTCTGTTTACGAGTTTCTGAAGCTCTGGTTCTAATTTACCCCGTAATTGCTGAAATAGTGAAATATCAGTAGTAGTTCAGAAGTTTTTTACAGAAATTTACAATAACTTTACAGAAGTTAACAATATAACAAGCAACGTATATGATCAACACAGTGTTCCTTACTCCCAGTTCCAAAAAACGATCACTTTCACTCATCAATTCCCCTATTACGAATAAACGAATATTTTCACAAAATATGTCATCACTCATCAGAAATAACTGATTTAAATCCGCATATATCCGTAGTACCCTAAAAACAAACCCTCGATAAAGCTAGGACCATTGATATTTCACAGATTCAACTTACGTAGGTGGGTAGGTGGTCAGTGAGTATTGCACAAAAAATTTAAAAAAAACTTACGATGATAGGCTGCGAATCCTTCTCCAGACTCTTCAATCTCTGCTCCTGGATCTTACTGAAAGGCACTGACTTGAGGGACGACTTGAAATCCTCGATGTTGGAAACCTTCTTGTCTCCTTTGAAAACCATGTTCAGCTGTTCTCGGACCACATCAACGACCTGAAATAAAATAAAGGGTAAAAAAGGGTTACCTAAAGGGGTAAAATAAGGGGTAAATATTGCGATAGTTTGATTGTGTGTTACGTTTTAACTGTGATTTAGGAATTGGTGCTTTTTATTTAGTTTCAATGCACGTTTTCGAGATTTACTTCAAACAAATGTGTTTCAATGCATTATCCCATATCAAAAGATGGACATCAACGCGGCATTTTGAACCGCGGCATTTTGAACCGCGGCATTTTGCACCGCGGCATTTTGCACCGCGGCATTGTGCACCGCACTTCCGCACCTCTTCCACTGTGTTCGACTTCCTCAGTGATTGTCGTAACTTCTTGGAACTCCTTGCCGCTGGGTTGTTACCAGGGTTACGTAACCTCACTTCATGATCGTTACCAGGGTTACGTAACCTCACTTCATGCTCGTTACCAGGGTTACGTAACTTGACTTCATGCTCGTTACCAGGGTTACGTAACCTCACTTCGTGATCGTTACCAGGGTTACGTAACCTCACTTCATGCTCGTTACCAGGGTTACGTAACTTGACTTCATGATCGTTACCAGGGTTACAGATTTTGTTTTCTCCACCAGGTGGGTTTCGGAGCTTCACTCCCCCACCCGGTGGGTTACGAAGCTGCGCATCATCGCCAGGCAACTGATGGTAGTCGGCCAAGAGGTTAACGTATGATAGCTCGCCATCCGAGGTTTTCTGAGCGACGGACTTGGGACTGGTCATGTGGAGTGTGGGAGCTACATTGGGGTTCAGAGAGGGGTTACGAAGAGGATCAGGCAGAGTTTCAATGGTATGATCATCACATGAATTCGAAATGTTTTCCGGGTCGATAAAACGTAAATGACAACTCACCCTCGACAGTACAATTAAATTTTTGCTAATTTGCTTTCATGGATCTAATTTTCTTCACGCGGCCACACGCGGTCCATGATTTGGGATACCCAAATAACGATGCAATATGCATGAAGGCATGAGACCGGATCAAAACTACGATGAACAATCAACAAGTAAGCAATCTAGAAACTAGAATCTTATCAAATATAATAATCGATTTCATAGAATATAAAATAGTGAACAACCACAAAAATCAACATTATACATCAAAGTGGACAAATAAATCAGAATTTAAGTTGAATCCTTCAAGTTCTGGCACACGCAGATTACACGAAAGTAAATACAATGGGCATAGAAAATCAAAACTGTTTATTAATGGTCTGTTGAACATTAATCGCCTCCGTCACCATACGAATTTGGGAGAGTCAGGTTAAATTACATAGCAAACCAGGTGCATGCCAGTACAATGTCTATAATATAATGTCCAAAGAGCATCACATTATTTTCCTAAGGAGTTGCCATTCAATAAAAGAAAATAATATGTAAAATTGTGCACTAAAGTTGGTGGAAAGTAACTTTATTTGACGTAGTACTACTTTATATTAATTCGATTAAACATAAGTTTCTCAAATTAAATCTGAAGTAAGGGTGATGAGATAATTTCGGATTTTAAGGGCACTGAGACCCCTGAAAACACGTTCCACTGTTCCTGAGCTCCCTGATGTCACTCTGCATTACGTTAATAGAGCCAGTGGTAAGTAGTTAATGTATTAGAGTTAGCTGGTACAATGACGTATTGTTCAGATATATAGGGGCACTATACAACTCCCCAAATGCTACTGAGACTTGTTCAGGACTACATCTGACGTTATACTGTCAAATTCAGATCCCAAAACCAGGCATTTTCCCAATAATAACCTTCTTGTTGAACTGTTCAGGTATTATCGGATTATTTAAAGGGTTTCCAGCTGCTGCTGATGCCGGTATGATAGGTGCCACATCACTGCTGCTCCCCATATCTCCCACCCCTCGCGTCAAAGAACCCCTGGAGCCTTTGGCAGGTATCCGAGCACCCCTTCCTCCTCTAACTGCTGCTGTGCTGGGCGTTCTGATGACCGGGCACCCTCGGAGGGTGAACTCCCGGAGAGACCGTCTGTAGGATCGGACTAGACACAGGAGGAGGGAGAAGAGTAGGAGGGTGAGGGAGGATAGGGAGGCGATGATAACGATACACACAGTGTCCATGCCAGGGGGGTTTTCAGAAGAGAGGAGTGCGTACTTTTCTTTAGTGCGTACTTTTCTTTAGTGCGTACTTTTCTTTAGGGTGTCTTCAGATGTCAGGGGTATTCAAATTAATGAAGGTCTGAAGATGAGGGGATGTCTTAAGATGCCAGGGTCTTTTTTCAGACGATGAGGCGTGTAAAATTATTCGATGATGGAAGTCGATTCTTTTTAGATGGGTTCTTTTAACTATAGATGATAGAAGTACAAAGTATGTCGGGTTACTAGGGTAGAATCTTTAGGAGGTATTGTCTGTAGGGCTTAGATGAGTTTCTAAGATGAATTAGAAGGAAGCCTTGTTTGACTGTCGTCCCAACAAGTCAGGTTTCAAATTAAGAACCTAGAGCTGATGCATGAACTTTATCCTCTGCCAATCTTTAGTCTGAAATTCTAATGACGTGTCGAATAGAAACACAAAGCAACAAATGTATTGAGCGAGCAGACTACAAAGAAAACATCTCAAAGACAATGTGACTCTCTGTTTAACTGCCACGCCTCACAAACACTTCCAGAGTGGAATTACTGGAGTGTAATCACTTCGATGTGTCGTATCACGTGATCTGGTGTTTTTCAAGGGTCTCAAGGCTGCATGGCGCGATGCGAAAAAAGAAATTAACAAAATAAGAAAAGTTTTGAGTGAGTGGCAAAGATTACATGCACGATATTGATACTATAATTAATAGGAGTATCCGATTGATGAGCTCACGCGAAAACCATTTTGTCGATAAAGTAAGCGAAGCTGCCTGAATATATTTCGGAATCGAACTCAAAACAATGCACCGTGTAAACCCACAATGGACTCTCCTCTGAATACCACAATGCAATAAAAGTTAAAACACATGATGAGTACAGACTCTAGCGCTCTAAATAGCGCCCTACTGTGACACTTGACAGTCAACTCAATGTATAGCGTGTACCGCTGTACTCGTACGCCACACGGGAAAATAGGTCGTTGAGAGTGCTGTCATTATCATGGGTCAAAGTGGTAAGTTGATAACACAAAACAGCCAAAGTTTGCGCGCGCAAACTTTCAATGATAAGGGAATCTCTCCAAGGGAATACCTAATTATTATTATAACATTCAGTCAACTGTTCATATGTTATTACTCGAGTGTGTCAGACTACGAAACAGGATGCTGCATCATTTATCGTGGTTATTTTATTGTCCAGTGGTAGCGACAAGAGTCCACTAAAATACGAAACCTAAATAGATCAAAGTGACTATTTGACCAATTTAGGCTTAACCGGGCAAATAAAAAAGCGATTATAAACCACGATTCTTAAACCAAGGTTCTAAAACCATGAGTATAAATCCACGATTATAATTTTATAATTGAACGTGCGTGACCAGTACTTAGCTGCCAATAATTCCATTATTCCTCATGATTATGAAGTAATCACATGACATGTGTGTGAGCGATCCGGCGTCAACAACTGATGTGAGCTATAAATAAATACTGCCTAAATCTAGAGTCGGGAGTCAATTTACGAACATAAATCATGAATAATATGCAAATATTATGCTATTTGACTGTATCAATATGGTAAGAATATATGGTAAGAATAAATTCATTCGGCAACTACAGATAAATTTGCAACAAGACTCAACATTCAATAACTGAGCAACACATAAGGTCTGTTGTACCAGTGCATTACTGAAGGCCTTGCCACGAAAAATAGGAGTCTGACGTCATAAACCTATCATTTAAACCATATGCATCACCATAGCAACACGCGATTTTTATTAACACACGTGCATTATGTGTTTATTAATGTTGACAAAGGAGCACTGAGCAGACATGGCGAAAATGGCCGTGAAGGAGCGCTGTTTTAACAGTTTTATCAATTTGTATGCATGTATATGGCTTGACGATGACTAATACTTATGTCAGCTTATATCATCTTAAAACTCTGGCTGTAATGTTTAAACTGTAAGCGTAAACTGGGCGCGAATTGACAGCAATGATAACAAGGAAGTCGTTCAGACTTCATAGTTGGCAGTTTTACTGCCTACGGTGGCAGTAATGTTTGGCAGTAAAGTTTAGAAGTTTGCATTGATTTCAACGAACACGAGAGCGATGACGAATTCGTTTCACACACAAAACCCTTGAACTCCAACCCCTACCAGAACAGAAATGGTTACAGAAATGTCAGAAATAGACAGAATCGAAATAGAAACTATTGATCATTGCACGCTACAGTTACAAATGGCAAATACACAACATCGGATGGAATCGAGAGAGCCCGTCAAGCGATCCTCATCGCTCTATCCCACCACACACACTGTATAATACCCCCTCACAATAAACAGGCGATCACAATGACGTCATTTACAGTGCGCGCGCTGCCAAATCGTTAAAAATTCCCGCCTATTTTTAGTGAGCAGGGTTTAATATATGTGTTTTGTAGTCACATGTGGCTGTGAACTACACTCCAGTACACACCAATGACCCATCAACACTCCCACCACTTGGCAGACTTCACCTCCACACTGGAAGATTGGTCACAAGGGAAATAGGCGGTTTAAAGTGGTCGATTTAGAACGTAAAATCGTGGTTATTACGACATTTTGTACTGCATGAGGGTGGCGCGCGCGACACATAGCACACTGATGCGTTCCCCGGCCATAATAATAAATGCGAGGGGACGTTCTTTAAAATAAAGCCAAGTGACACTTTCATCAACCAATTAAATGGCGGAAATGGGGTCATGTGACTTATTTCAGCCAATTGTCAGCTCTAAAGATCAAAATATTGTCGGTGAAGCGGTGGACAAGTGCCATAAATCAAAATATTGGAAGAGTACCACTCAAATTCTGGTACGGAGCTAAACTTTAAAATACCACTTAAATCTTACAATTTCAGAATTTCAACCACGGTTTGAATCAGGCTTCTATTTATTTGTGAGGAATATTCTATTTCTACAACTCTAAACCAACTCCTCCGCAACAAACGACGGTACGAACATACAAACCCAAAACACAATACAAATACTCTACAATAACAATTAATCTTAAACCAGCACAACTCGCCATCAGAGCCATAGAAGTCGATGGTTGTAGGTTAAGGCCCAGGAGGCCACTTACCACAGGGACCAAGGTAGTCAATCTCCGGAGGGGCGCCCCCGACTCAATTGGCATCTGTAAAGATGCCATCATCTGGCATCCCAGGTAAGGGGTACTAGTCAAACTAGTAGTGCATGCCAGGTGGGTTCCAGCAGAGCTCTCTGCTATGGAGAGCTGCCAACTCCCCACGCGTGGCGGGGGAGGCGGACAGTGAACATTGCAAAAAAAAAAAAAAAAAAAAAAAAAAAACTCTAAACCAAACATATGTCCGAGGAAAGCACTCTATAAACGTCACATTTCAGAAAAAACTAAAACTGGTGGGTAAAACCGTCAAGGGAATGCGGAAACCAAAATGCCACCAACTGGAGTGTGCCGCAGCAGTGGTAAAATCGTCGGTTAAAGCAAAGGACTAAGGAGTTTGCTTTAACCCGAACTAACAACCGATTACAATTGTAGCTTACATCTTTCATAATAACAGCTGTAAATTGGTCCAGTGTTAACAAGCAGTTGATACGTATAGGTGGAATGTTGATAAGGCGGTTAAATGTTTGGCAGTATCAACGCCTAGAAAGCGTGACCACTTGAACAGGTTGGCAAAAACATCCAGTGTTCTTCATAGGACTTTACCAGAACTCAGGCCACATGAAAAGAGAGATTGGGTTCAAGATTTAGCTTTAAAAACACATAAATACGAGAAATTATGCGAAAGAATTTAGCTACAGAACCATTGAGCATAGCGTCACTTCTCAAAAAACCAACAAAGGCGTAACTGAATAGGCACACCTAGTGTGTGTGTCTGATCCACAGTCCACACACTCAAACAACAAGCTCCGTGGACAAAGAAGAGACGCGCTATTGACCCACTACAATCTCTGGTGTGAACAATGAGAAACTGTTGAATACATCATGGCGTAGTAGCGGCTAATTATTCCATAAAAGGAATGATTAGCCGCCATCATCGTCCTAGATGTTACTACGTGGAAACAGTAAAGATTATAATATGAATGAACGTAGAATTCTGTGAGTACATTTCAATTAATTTGGTGAGCTATTACCCGATACTCCGATATATGACGGGAAATGGATGTAACTAATTCATTATTACGCGGTTGTTGTTGAATCTCTAGCATGTCAGCTTGGAAACAGCGTATGCTTAAGATAGTAAATTAATGAATAATATGGAAGTTTCGAATTAATTAAGCTAGAGAGGGGTAGGAGGCGATCCAACGGGTAGTTCAATATTAAAATCAATAAACATCGCAAGCAAATCTTAGGACTGTACATTGCTTAAATCACTGTAAAAATTGTACCTGGTTAAACTCTTAAAAATTCAGGACCAGGACTGTACCTTGTTAAAAATTATTGTAAAAACGGTACCTGGTTAAAATTACGGCAGTCTGACAAAATCACTAGGTAAAAAACAGTACCTTATCGAAATAACTGTTAAACTGTACCTTGTTAAAATCACAGAAATAACAGTACATTGTTGAAGTCACACAAATAACTGTACCTTATTGACATCACAGAAATAACTGTACCTTATTGAAATCACTGTAAAACAGTACATTGTTGAAATCACACAAAGAACTGTACCTTGTTGAAATCACAGAAATAACTGTACCTTGTTGAAGTCGCTGGTCTTGGCGTACATCTCATGCCAGGTGTTGTTGAAGAGCTGCACGGTAACGCTGAACAGCTCGAAGAAGATGTTGTCTTGGGAGAAGACTATCGGAAGGAACTCTATCTCCACGCCGATATCTGGGGTGAGATGGGGTGAAATTATGTGGAAAACAATGAATATAATATAGCTGAGGGTAAAGAGGATTCAGTGGCATAACATGGAAAACCAGATACAAGATACCTGGGGAGGACGGGATTTCAGTGGAATTATGCGGAAATCACAATATAAGAGGGGAATGGGGGTTCAGTGAAATTTGTTCTTTCAATGAATTTGCTACAAGTACAAAGATCGGATTTACGTGTTGTACCCTGGCAAAGATTATTTGATCTTTTTTTATAGTGATTAGATCTATTTTAATCTACAAACTACAGTACAGAAGATGTTGTCCTGGGAGAAGATGTCCATCTGATAATTAATCTGATTATTTTGCGATCAATGATCATTCCCAAGAAATTGATGATTCTACCGAAAGAATTTTGGTGAGAGTCCCCTTGACATTGTGGAATGCTTGATGTTGTGAGTGAAGAATGTCCAGGGCGTTAAGGCGTTTATTTAAAAAACCAGTACGTTTCGCTTACGTTATTTTAATTCTGATCACTGATGTTTCTAAAAACTGAAAATTGTTACAACCTAAGCCTCATTTCTGCATGAGAATGTAACTTTCACCAATGGAATTTCAGATGCACAGTGTTCAGCGTAGAAAGCCATGACACGCGTCAATTTTCTTCCTAATTTTCATGACAAAATGATACATTTGAAATACTGTATCACTGTTGCTTGTAGTTTTAGAATTTTGTACCTGCCACCCTTTCGTTTTATAGCACTGATCATTTACAACTTACAAGCACTCTTTTGTTTCACAAACAATTCCCTTTTGAAATGCCACAATTCGTAAACCCGTAAAATAATTCAACGCTACCAAGTTGAGATAACCTTCGTTGCTTTTCTAGATCTTCTTCTGTAGGTGCTCTGTGTTGGGCGTTGGCGTGTTATTTCTTTATTTGCGTTTATGTCTGCATTTCTTTTTATTGCTTGATTGTCTGTCACATACTCTGTGTACTGGGCCTTGATTTACAAACACCATAAATAAACGTACCACACAGTGCTTTGTCATGATAAATGAGAAATACCGCTGAACTTTAAAATAGTACAGGGGCATGACACGGATTTAATTTGCACATATGAAAACAATTGACAATATACACGCATGAACACTATCATAAACGAATATACGATGATTCACTTGAGTGCTTGGCAATTCACTCGAGTACCGGACATATTTTAATTCTTTGCTGTTGATTTATCGAGGTGTCTGGGGTACTATTTTTTCCGGACGTTGCTTTATATGGTATTATTCCTCGGCGAAATTAAACAGAAATTCCTCAAAACATCCCTTACAATAATTGACAGGTTTTCCATTTAAGCATCAGATTTGAATGGAACGCAGCGGTATCACCATTAAGAATAAAAATAGCCAAATAATTCGATCTTTTTATTTTAATAAGATTATTTTGTAACGTCATTGATTTAATTCAAGGGCATACACATACATAATTATTCTGATTTGCTTTTTATGGTTTTGTTTCTTTATCAAGTTGTCAATGAGCATCATTTATTGGGCGGCCAATAGCATTCAGAACTGTGATATATTGATGAATTCATTGGAAAATCCAGAACAGTTCTCGATTCCGACCCTAGAACATTGTTGGATCATTGTTAACTTGAGATTTGCGCATTCATCTGATAGTATTGTAATTTTCAGGATGATGGCAACGTACAGTGCATGGTTGAACTAATATATAATACCTCGATCAACCCCTAAAATCCAAATCGAGTGACTGATTCCATTCTTCGTCTCCATTTCTGGTATGGGTAACGAGATAACCACTATTGGAGGAGCTATAGCGACCGCTGGAACCGCAGTTGCATGCGGAGTAACTCTAGGACAGGTAGATGCTATCAATGCTGCCGTGAAGGAATGTGCGGAATTCACCGGATCAGCCGCCTCGAACTCCCTAGTCCGACACTCAGGGGAAGCGCTAGGTCTAGCTGTAGCTACAGGCGTCTCGGCAATAGCGGCCGGAGTTACGCTAGGTCAGTGTGAGGAACTTAACGATACGGTGACGATGTTCGGAGAGATGTTGGAGAGTTCGGCAGTTAACTTTGAGAAGGCAGCCGAGGATACGCTGAGTGGTTTCGCGGATGGGATCCCTGTCATTGGGCACATCAAGGGAGGGATACACTACGTGTGTGGGGATAGTGAGGCGGGGGAAGTAGCTATAAAAAGTGCATCCCGGACTCTGGGTGTGCTGAGTGGAGGGATAATAGGGATGAGTGCGGGACCCATGGGAATGGTGGCGGGTGGGGTGGCTGGAGGGGCTGCAATGGACAGTCTTACGACCGGGGTGGAGTCAGCTATCAAGGGAGAGTATGTGCCCTCTGGGCAGATCAAGGCATGGACAGATGTGGCGTGCGGAGAATCAAGGAGTGCTGTGATAGGGGGTTTGGTGGGTGGACTCACAGCTCCAGTTTTAGATGCTTTCGGGGGGTTCACAGCAGGGGCCTATGTTAGTGGGCACATACGAGCGCTCCCTGGTGGAAATGTGGGAGGAACTCATGGCTTTCCAAAGGAGAGCAAACCTTTGAATGAATACCAGTTCTCAACAGAGCATGATTCTGGGGCGACAGAACTAGTGACATGTTCGCCTTTTAAACAATCAAACGGTCACACAGTTGCAGACTTTAACAAGCAACAAAAACCTCCTTGTGAGGTGATAAACAGGCAGTACGACCTTAATGTGGACTTTTGGAAGCTAACTCTAAGTGAAGGAAAAGGAGATATTGTATTTCTAAAAGAGATAGGAAATATCACCCTTTATCGAGGGGTGAACAAGGGTAAGAACCCCTACAGAGATCTCGCTGCTGTGCACTACGATTCAGAACTCGAAGTAGGGATTTACTTCACAGATTCCCTGGAAGTTGCTAAGGAGTATGCCATCACACTGCTGACGCCCGAATTCGGGAAGATTCCGGGGGAAGTTTACGAGTTTAGGTACAATCCAGCGGATGAAGAAACGTACATGAGTTATTGGAGGGAAAAAGTAGATGAAGAACTTTCAGATATAACGGATGTTGATAATTTCAGTATAATTAGGACGGAACATTGTGGAGTAAATCATTATCAGTTTAGTCCGTATGTTTTGAAAGTCATGGAAGATAGGAATGAATTGACGCTACATTCAGTAACTGAAGTCGATGATGGATTATAAAATGAGTTTACTCTTCACTCGTTTAACTGAGTGAATAAACGATAAACTATTGTTTTGAATTGTTTGTATCTATATTGGGATGGTGCTGGTAGACCTTGATCCGTAGACTTTTAAAAATTTTATGCATTCAAAACTGAAAATTTCAATTGTTTTCAAACAACAAAGTTACAGGGTACTATGAGTTTGAAAATAATTCAAATTCTGTCACCGTTTCTATCCGGCATTGCCACAACATGGAAACTTCTGGAATACCATTGGATACTCAATACTGAAGACAGATATGAAAATACGTGCGTAAAATAAAAGGGGTCGGGCAGAAAATTAATTTCGAATCCTGCAGACAATGATGATCAAAAATAATTATCAAAGAATTTCCCATCACATCATCGGGGTCTTGTTAAGTTTAAGATCTCCCAAATTGCCAAATTTTGCGTTGGAATGCGAAACGTTCGGATGCCAAGCGTAAAATTTAGGCATCGATATCAGTAATTAACGTGACAACTGCATCTGATACCATCTGGCAACTGATTGAATCCATATACATCACTGTGACGTTACCCGAGGAACTGAGGTATATCGGGAATCCGATGTGATTGTGGCATTCCTTTCCAAATACCGACAAAATAACAGCGCGCGCAGTTCTCACGCGCGCGCAATAATGAATTTCAAAGCGCGCAGTACACAAAATTTATTCTTCCGCGTGTTACGTCAAAAGTTTGAAGAAGACCTTACGCAGCAGGAACAAAATTACTCTGTGCCATTTTCATACATTGTTTTCCCGCAATTTCCACATGGAACAATTAAGAATAACGTTAGAGATTGTTGTGAGTAATGTTTACACATTTAAGCCTGGTCCTATTGGTTCGTTCACTTTGCGATAAGAAGGTGATTACTTTTGCGTCTAATCGGAATCGCATTTAGAAATCACCAAAGAAATACATTTCAGTTTGGGACGTTTTTTTTGTTTTCCATTCTCTAACATAGAGTATTCCAGCTATGAGCTAAATAACTTATACCAAACAAAAGTGTGAAGTAGAGCGAGATATCATACTCACAATCTTTGGCTATTCGAAGTTGTTGAAATAACAGTCCTGCTACAGCAACTGCTGATTTAATGAAAGGACACTGTCTGTCTTTGTCTCTGCTGAGTTGATCGAGTACCATCTGCAATGTAAAATAGTGTGAAAGCCAGTCTTGTTATGATCATGAGATCGAAATATGACATGTTTTTTCAGTCCTAAAACCTGGGTCCAGAAAGTATAGTTTGCTGGTTGGTAGATACTGAATATCGCATCAAATAGCATTTAAAAACGATTGAGATGACGAAATATTAAATGATTCAATGATAAGTCATACCACAACACCCTCAATCCTACCTCTCGGTGTCTATCGGTGTGTTTCTGCACGAAATGGTTGATACACTGCAGAGCTAGGAGTCCTGGGGGACATTGCTGGAAATCACGTGTCCTGTCCGTTGTGTCCTGGGAAAGGGACGATGTAAGTGGGTTTTTGGGTGGAATCAAGATGCATTTAATAATAATACATTAACACAATAATACATTAACACAATATGATTGTATGGTGAGTACGGTAATATGTTAACTAAGACCATAGGAAATCCTTGGCGGCTCTCGCCTGATGCGTTTACATTTGATTCTTCTTTTTTGAATGGTACAAACTACAAATTCCCAAAAGATTGTAAAAGTAGATAAGCTTTTGTCCTGTAAGTCTAGTTAGCTACTAACCGAGAACCCTAATCCACTCCATTCTGAACTGTACTGCTCTGAAAGTGCCTGAATCTTGACCCGTTCCAGCATGGCCATCTGCTGTTCATCCTCAGCGTCAACTGGTGTCATGGCTGCGTCCTTGTGCAAACTGAGGTGTTGTAAAACATTTAGAAAAAAGAAATAAACATTTTCTTGTTTTTTTAAGAACTCTTGTCATCTCACATAGGTTATATTTCGTGTTAAAGTCATTTGAATACATCTAAATGAGATAACGGAGTCTATCCTCTAAGCTATTTAAATACCCTGCCCCTGTTATATTTGGAACATGCCATAATTACCACTCGCAGCACACACATTCTCTCCTGTCCGTACTACGCTTACACTAAGCTTTCAACTAATTGGTTTGCGTCAAACACCGAGCTACCCATTCCCTGCCACTGTGCCAGACAGTATATCAAGAGATGTAACCACAGTATCTTTATCATGAGATTTACCCAGATTTTACCAGTGCACAATGATATTCCCACATTTCTTTTTCCAGACAATATGATGCGATTTACCCCTGATTTCTCCTGGGAATATTACTAGATTTCCGCCAGATTCCGCCAGGAAATATCCCAGCCAGACATTTAACCAAATTTGTCGCGTTATGTATCTCACTGCATACATAGTAAGTAGAAGCAGTAAGTAGAAGATGAACATAGGAAAATTGGAATCAGGGGTATAAGTCACAATTTCACCGTATCGACCAGAGCGTGAAAGCGAATCTCACACTCACTTATATCATTATTATCATGAGGTGAATTCATAAAACTGCTGATCATACACTCACCCTAGGAGAAGATACTGGAACTCTGATATGTGGCAAGCTATCTCCACGTCTTTAGGTGTCACTTCTCGTATCAGTTTCTAGAAAGTGTTCATGTTACAAGGGTTAGACCGTGTTTTTGAAGAAAAGACGAAAATTATCGGCAGTTTTCGCTAGTAAATGATACTGAGTGCTACATACTCATTTCTGAGGCACCCAAAATCCGAAATCGAAAAGCTTTGGCCGATTGAGCTGAAAATTTGCACGCCATCCATGGACGACCTAAGAAAGACATAACATACTTCAGAATCCCGAAATCAGACATTTTCTGTCTGTTATGGGGGGTTAAAATCGCGTTTTTGGGCTTAAAAACTGCCTTTTTTCGCCCCTTATTGGGCGTAGATGTCTCATGGGTGGTCAAATAGAAGTGTATCTGGTCATAAATTATGCGCCTGAAACCACTGAACCAATGATATTCGCCAGTTTTCCTTTGTTTTCCTGTAAAATCCAAAAAACCCTATTTTTACCTCTCAAAACAGTGATCCAAGCGTGTATTCATTTCTGAGGCACCCAAAATCCGAAATCGAAAAGCTTTGGCCGATTGAGCTGAAAATTTGCACGCCATCCATGGACGACCTAAGAAAGACATACCATACTTCAGAATCCCGAAATCAGCCATTTTCTGTCTGTTATGGGGGGTTGAAATCGCGTTTTGGGCTTAAAAACTGCCTTTTTTCGCCCCTTATTGGGCGTAGATGTCTCATGGGTGGTCAAATAGAAGTGTATCTGGTCATAAATTATGCGCCTGAAACCACTGAACCAATGATATTCGCCAGTTTTCCTTTGTTTTCCTGTAAAATCCAAAAAACCCTATTTTTACCTCTCAAAACAGTGATCCAAGCTTGTATTCATTTCTGAGGCACCCAAAATCCGAAATCGAAAAGCTTTGGCCGATTGAGCTTAAAATTTGCACGCCATCCATGGACGACCTAAGAAAGACATACCATACTTCAGAATCCCGAAATCAGCCATATTCTGTCTGTTATGGGGGGTTAAAATCGCGTTTTTCGGCTTAAAAACTGCCATTTTTCGCCCCTTATTGGGCGTAGATGTCTCATGGGTGGTCAAATAGAAGTGTATCTGGTCATAAATTATGCGCCTGAAACCACTGAACCAATGATGATATTCGCCAGTTTTCCTTTGTTTTCCTGTAAAATCAAAAACCCTATTTTACCTCTCAAAACAGTGATCGAAGCGTGTATTCATTTCTGAGGCACCCAAAATCCGAAATCGAAAAGCTTTGGCCGATTGAGCTGAAAATTTGCACGCCATCCATGGACGACCTAAGAAAGACATACCATACTTCAGAATCCCGAAATCAGCCATTTTCTTTCTGTTATGGGGGGTTAAAATCGCGTTTTTGGGCTTAAAAACTGCCTTTTTCGCCCCTTATTGGGCGTAGATGTCTCATGGGTGGTCAAATAGAAGTGTATCTGGTCATAAATTATGCGCCTGAAACCACTGAACCAATGATATTCGCCAGTTTTCCTTTGTTTTCCTGTAAAATCCAAAAAAACCCTATTTTACCTCTCAAAACAGTGATCCAAGCGTGTATTCATTTCTGAGGCACCCAAAATCCGAAATCGAAAAGCTTTGGCCGATTGAGCTGAAAATTTGCACGCCATCCATGGACGACCTAAGAAAGACATACCATACTTCAGAATCCCGAAATCAGCCATTTTCTGTCTGTTATGGGGGGTTGAAATTGCGATTTTGGGCTTAAAAACTGCCTTTTTTCGACCCTTATTGGGCGTAGATGTCTCATGGGTGGTCAAATAGAAGTGTATCTGGTCATAAATTATGCGCCTGAAACCACTGAACCAATGATATTCGCCAGTTTTCCTTTGTTTTCCTGTAAATCCAAAAACCCTATTTTTACCTCTCAAAACAGTGATCGAGGTGTGTATTCATTTCTGAGGCACCCAAAATCCGAAATCGAAAAGCTTTGGCCGATTGAGCTGAAAATTTGCACGCCATCCATGGACGACCTAAGAAAGACATACCATACTTCAGAATCCCGAAATCAGCCAATTTCTGTCTGTTATGGGGGTTAAAATCGCGTTTTGGGCTTAAAAACTGCCTTTTTCGCCCCTTATTGGGCGTAGATGTCTCATGGGTGGTCAAATAGAAGTGTATCTGGTCATAAATTATGCGCCTGAAACCACTGAACCAATGATATTCGCCAGTTTTCCTTTGTTTTCCTGTAAAATCCAAAAACCCTATTTTACCTCTCAAAACAGTGATCCAAGCGTGTATTCATTTCTGAGGCACCCAAAATCCGAAATCGAAAAGCTTTGGCCGATTGAGCTGAAAATTTGCACGCCATCCATGGACGACCTAAGAAAGACATACCATACTTCAGAATCCCGAAATCAGCCATTTTCTGTCTGTTATGGGGGGTTGAAATCGCGTTTTTGGGCTTAAAACTGCCTTTTTTCGCCCCTTATTGGGCGTAGATGTCTCATGGGTGGTCAAATAGAAGTGTATCTGGTCATAAATTATGCGCCTGAAACCACTGAACCAATGATATTCGCCAGTTTTCCTTTGTTTTCCTGTAAAATCAAAAAACCCTATTATTACCTCTCAAAACAGTGATCCAAGCGTTTATTCATTTCTGAGGCACTCAAAATCCGAAATCGAAAAGCTTTGGCCGATTGAGCTGAAAATTTGCACGCCATCCATGGACGACCTAAGAAAGACATACCATACTTCAGAATCCCGAAATCAGCTATTTTCTGTCTGTTATGGGGGGGTTAAAATCGCGTTTTTCGGCTTCAAAACTGCCTTTTTTCGCCCCTTATTGGGCGTAGATGTCTCATGGGTGGTCAAATAGAAGTGTATCTGGTCATAAATTATGCGCCTGAAACCACTGAACCAATGATATTCGCCAGTTTTCCTTTGTTTTCCTGTAAAATCCAAAAAACCCTATTTTTACCTCTCAAAACAGTGATCCAGGACCGTCTTCATTTCTGAGGCACCCAAGATCTGAAATCGAAAAACTTTGTCCGATTGAGCTGAAAATTTGCACGCCATCCATGGGCGACCTAAGAAAGACATACCATACTTCAGAATCCCGAAATCAGCCATTTTCTGTCTGTTATGGGGGGTTAAAATCGCGTTTTTGGGCTTAAAAACTGCCTTTTTTCGACCCTTATTGGGCGTAGATGTCTCATGGGTGGTCAAATAGGAGTGTATCTGGTCATAAATTATGCGCCTGAAACCACTGAACCAATGATATTCGCCAGTTTTCCTTTGTTTTCCTGTAAAATCCAAAAACCCTATTTTTACCTCTCAAAACAGTGATCCAAGCGTGTATTCATTTCTGAGGCACCCAAAATCCGAAATCGAAAAGCTTTGGCCGATTGAGCTGAAAATTTGCACGCCATCCATGGACGACCTAAGAAAGACATACCATACTTCAGAATCCTTAATCAGCCATTTTCTGTCTGTTATGGGGGTTGAAATCGCGTTTTGGGCTTAAAAACTGCCTTTTTTCGACCCTTATTGGGCGTAGATGTCTCATGGGTGGTCAAATAGATGTGTATCTGGTCATAAATTATTCGCCTGAAACCACTGGACCAATGATATTCGCCAGTTTTCCTTTGTTTTCCTGTATAATCCAAAAATCCCTATTTTTACCTCTCAAAACAGCGATCCAAGCGTGTATTCATTTCTGTGGCACCCAAAATCCGAAATCGAAAAGCTTTGGCCGATTGAGCTGAAAATTTGCACGCCATCCATGGACGACCTAAGAAAGACATACCATACTTCAGAATCCCGAAATCAGCCATTTTCTGTCTGTTATGGGGGGTTGAAATCGCGTTTTTGGGATAAAAACTGCCTTTTTTCGCCCCTTATTGGGCGTAGATGTCTCATGGGTGGTCAAATAGAAGTGTATCTGGTCATAAATTATGCGCCTGAAACCACTGAACCAATGATATTTGCCAGTTTTCCTTTGTTTTCCTGTAAAATCCAAAAAACCCTATTTTTACCTCTCAAAACAGTGATCCAAGCGTGTATTCATACCTACATAATGAATTAAAGAAAGCTCACTCCTCCCAAAGACGACTTGTTCTGAATCTAGTGAGCACCGTACCTCCATGTTGAGTCGGATGTTCCTGTCCAGAAGATCCCTGTAAAACTCCTCCTTATTCTCCTGTTTGGGGTGCGCGAAGAGAGCGTTAATCAGGGCCAGGGCGTGGTGCGCACACTCCAAGTTAGAACTGAGGGAGGTAAGAACATGATAAGTAAATAGGATAGAATAAGAAATATTTGTAACACAATTTAAACATCCAACCGTTTATTTGGGTCAACTCTTTCAACACTTTTTAGCACTTTTAAGAGTCTATTTTCAAGATTTACATCCCTTCTGTCCTCTAATTTGAGCAACTCTGGACTTACTCTGAGATGAAGATTATGATATCAGCAGGTTTCAGCAGGGCAGGAGGCGATGTGATGAGATCAAATCCCTCCTCCGTCATTCGTACTACATTGTCGATAGCGGAAAGAGCGAACTGAGCCATGGGCGGTTCTGTGTCGTTTGTCATGGTCTGCGATAGGTGCCCCATTTAATCAAAAATTGATTGTTTCAATGGTTCTAACTTCTACTCATCGAATAATAACTTATTCGATAAATTCTGTAAAAATGGAACGATCAAGTTAATTTAGCACAATGTTATTAAAATTGTTCCAATCGTAAGTTTGCAACAACTCTATCGCCTCCCTACCTTGAGAGTATCTGCCTTCCCGTCCTTGGTGTTCTGTATATCAAAGTCTCGCATACTACTGTTCCTGGTCAGGGTGCTGGATATCGTGCTGGATCGGATCTTCTCAGACTGGACTCCCCGGACTTTCTCCTTGGCTTCGTTTGACTTCACGATTTCAGTGAGCTGAGGAAGACGGTTGAGTTAGAGACTAGGAAAAGAATGATGTACATTCAAGAACGGGGTTCAAATTGAATTAAAAGTTCAAATAGTTCGAACCGGTTCAACAGCGGTTTATAAAACTTTGCTGGTGCATACTTTTCAGTAGAAGCCAGAATTGAATAAGCCATTCAGTTGAAACCTTTCCTGTTTAGTTTAACTTAATGAATGATGTAATTACGTTTAGGGAACAGGAAATAAACCTCCATATTATGTATTGTGAGGCATGAGCTGCAATAGGAACCTTGCATCAGTGCTATAATTAAGTTTATTAATGTACTAGAGCACTAACTGTACCGCAATACACGGCAGTACATTCAGAGCAAACTTCGTCTTAGTATTTTACTAGAACTAGAAAAGTACAAATAACTGTTTACATTGATAATCCTTCAAAGTACAAAGAACAGTGTACATTTTGCACTTTCGTACAAAAAATGTACAATTTAGGTTCCCGTTTCAGATGTCACCTACTCGATAATTTTATTAGGTACTGTCATTGTCCGTTAAACAGCAGAAAATGTTAATTCCATCTTGTACAACTAATATGGTTATTATTAAAACCGCACTTTTAAAACGCGGTCTAGAACACAGTGCAAAGTTGAGTACACATTTACAAAATGTACATCAGTATGCTGATGGTAAAATATAAATTAAATGCCTACACATCATACATTGGTTACACAACCTTTGGTGCACAACCTTTACTGGTACACAACCTTCGCTGATACACAACCATTACCGGTACACAACCTTCGCTGGTACACAACCTTCGCTGATACACAACCTTTACCGGTACACAACCTACACTGTTGTACACAACCTTCGCTGATACACAACCATTGCCGGTACACAACCTACACTGTTGTACACAACCTTCTCTGGTACACAACGTTCACTGGTACATTACTGGTACACCACCTTCATTAGTACACTGTGTACCAACTACCACTGTCTGCGAGTCATGTGTAACACATCAGGCTGTTGACAAGCTGTGAGACCAACCACTCAAAGAGCGACAATGCACTACTATACTGTACTACAATGCACTACTGTAATAGTGTACAACCGTAGTAATCAGGAAACCACATAACACTGATACAGTACAATGGCATTAATGACACATGTACAGTGTGTAATTTAGACATATGTACTGTAGGTACATATTAGAAATGTACTGCACGCACCACTACAGTATAATAAAATATGCAATGATTCTGGCACATATATTTTGTACTTTTGGTGCAATTCTGCAGCAAATTTTACAGACTTTAAGTGGTACACGTATATTTTGTACATTTGGATTATTCCTAATAACCACGGTAAGGTGTTTGGTAATTTGATCCTGAATCACGTTATCTGGTCAACTTATTTCGAAATTATGTTTTTTAAAGGAAGCTTTTCGTTTTTGAGAGGCGAAAAAAGGATCTCAATATCAAAATCCAGAATTGTGAGAGGATAAAATTTCTAATGTGATATCAAAAACTTTGTTTCAAACATCAAAAGAATAAAAAGCAGCTAAACACAAGTCATTACCTTTTTAACGAGCATATTATCGATTATCTTAGACCACAGCTCTGTTCCAATGAAGTCCATGACGAGACACAGCGCCTGGAGCGAGTATGCCAGGATGGAGCAGCTGAAGGAGTCGAATATGGGGGTTCTCCGGATTATCTCCAGGAGATGCGTCACTCCGTCACGCTTATAGAACTCCTGTGAGAACGAGTACTCCTGATGGAGGGAGGGTGGGTAATTATAGAATACGGAAAAGGGAGGGTAGGGGAGGGGAGTGGATGAAATCCCGGAAAAGGTAAAATATAAAAAAATTGGGGATTCAGATGTCACGGGATGCTTATTTGCCGTTTTTGTTAATAACTTTTCTTTTTGATTACCCATACAGGACTTTTTGGTTTTTTGGGTATCATTCTGATTGGTAAACTATGAGCAATGCTTATACTTACAGTATAAGATTGGGCATTTCATTAGCTTCCGGGACAATTCTGTTGATTATTTCATTTATTCAATGTATTTTTTATATTTAACATTTCAAAGCCCTTAGTGGTGCCCTACGGGGTTTTTCAAACAATACACGGGAAACAATAGTCGATTTCTTCCAATGATTTGATAAATTGATGGCATCGAACCACAGTTGACGCTTATGATTCAATAATCGCATATAAAACAGAAAAACACATAATTTCAGCACTCACCTCTGCGTTTTTGACAACGTTTTCCAACTCGAGGCAGATCTCATGGTCCGTTTTTGTGCTGAGGATCCGGACACTTTCCTCAGCAAGGCTTTTAGGTGAGCGCTTCAGCGTGGCAAGAACCCCTTGGGATAACTCCTGATCTCTGTTCTGAAGGGAGATAAGGTTTACAATAACAACAACCCCTTGGGATAACTCCTGATCTCGGTTCTGAGGGAGATAAGGGTTACCATAGCAACAACCCCTTGGGATAACTCCTGATCTCGGTTCTGAGGAAGATAAGGGTTACCATAGCAACAACTCCTAGTGATAACTCCTGATCTCTGTTCTGAGGGAGATAAGGGTTACCATAGCAACAACCAAACCTAGTGATAACTTCCTGATCTCTGCCCTGATGGGAGACCAGGGTTACCATAGCAACAACTCCTTGGGATAACTCCTGATCTCTGTTCTGAGGGAGATAAGGGTTACCATAACAACAACTCCTAGTGATAACTCCTGATCTCGGTTCTGAGGGAGATAAGGGTTACCATAGCAACAACTCCTTGGGATAACTCCTGATCTCTGTTCTGAGGAAGATAAGGGTTACCATAGCAACAACTCCTTGGGATAACTCCTGATCTCTGTTCTGAGGGGAGATAAGGGTTACCATAGCAACAACTCCTAGTGATAACTCCTGATCTCTGTTCTGAGGAAGATAAGGGTTACAATAACATGAGGGTCATTATTGGAAAGGAGCTACAAGTTATTGAGAGAGACGTAGACACAACGTGTTTTTAAACTTTGAGGTTGGGGAGTATCGGAACTCAAGTTATATATTGAACTCGAAGTCCTAATGTCACATACACCTACCATAGAGACCGTATGTTTGTTCTTCTCAGAAAAACTAAAGGACTTCTTGATTCGCTTGCTGAGCGTCGTAGTGCCATCAGAAATGTCGGAGAAGTCGAATGACATGGCTCTGATGACCGAAGGTAAGACGATGGGGACAATGTATCACATGACAATCTGCAGTACTTGGAGTCAGGATAATGACATTGATAGATTAATTAGGACTCCACAGTTGATAATAATAACAGGGTCTAAAATGAGAGAAGCGAGAAAGAGCATTTAGAACACTTCTCAGTTCTCACAAATAAAAGTCACAATCAATGCAAGCCACCATAAGCTAGAAAATCTAATCATGAAACGAGCTTCAAGTCGAGATAAGTAACAACATTTGACAAGTTAAGAACGTATACTGGTAGAGCATACGAAAGTACGAAACTGAAAACTTTTGGAAGAACAAAAACATGTACTACTCAACGTAACATGTACGGATCAGATGCACAATACAAAATGAATTCCACGACCATAATGTGCAGAACTTACAACTAAAAGTGACTATTACTCCATCTACCACGCACGAAAAATAGGCGAGAAGGATAGCGACGTCATTATCATAGTTTAGAATTGAGACTTACTGAAGAATAACCGCTTATGTTTTGAGCGAGCCTTATAATAGTACTCTCTTTACCTACTCATCCCAGGAAAGCTCAACAGTCGGTAACATGTGATCTACAATTCAGTTAACTGAGCTCCATTGAGGAAAGAGATTGGTATGTTCTCATTAATAATGGACGCATTTCGGAAAATAGGCGACCTTTTCGTCTTCTACTAAACATTTTAAACCCTGATAATGACTGAATTTTCTGCCGCATATGGCTCGTGCGAAGCGTATTATAGTGTGTTTGTTGAAATGCCGTGTAGTTTATAAACACAGTGCGCGCCAGACGGCGAACACCTGCTTAAACCGGTGTCTAGACGTTTAGAATCTCTGTTAATGGTGACAATGTGAGTGTAGCCGGTAGCGGTGAACATTGTGCTTTATTTGGAACTTCAGCTTTCAAGTTGAAAGTGTAACTTGCGGGTTGGCGATAACTCATAAAAAGTGAAAAATAGGAATGTTGACATCGGTTTATTTTGCTCTGTTTTCATCAGTGGAACAAGTCTGTTAGGAAAGACGTAAACGTGTTGCTCTTTCAATACAAATTCCTTTGAAAACTGATTTCTATCAACTTAGCATTACGTATGGCTTCAAAAATGGAAATTTCATAACCCTTTAGTCTAATCGAAGTCTCTTTGTTTGTCCCATTGACTTATCATAAAGCAAAAGACGACAATGATAGACGATTGAAAATAAAGCTATTGTGATGGTTAAGAACAGGGAATTGATGAAGTCAGACAAAAGAGTCAAAACGAAAAAGAAAATTCTTCAGAGTATCACTATGAAAGCCAAGTAAACAAGCGCCAAAACCTGTGATACAGCATGTTTTCAGCTCGACTGCGCAGCATTTTATGAGCACGTCACTTGTCATACCTATTCGTGACCAGGACTACTGTCATTGTTAAGTGTCTATTGGAATGGTCACGTGACCTATGATAAATATCACGTGACAACAGTTAATGGTCACGTGTCAATCGGTAAACGTCACGTGCGACATCTTGGCTTCAGTCCAAACTTTTCCGCCACGTGCACATTTCCATAGGTGTCTCTTTTGGTAGAGTCAGTATTGACACTGAACTTGTGACATAGCTCAGAGTTCATTATATGAAAGACGCCAGAGACCAGAGTGGTTATTGATGTTTGTCAGGTATGACAACAACATTGGCACCGGAAACATGAATTGCGGAAATGGAAATTCGGAAAGAATGCTTTTCATTTGAGTAATATCATATTTTTGTCGTGACGAAATGAATCGAACGAGGGATTCCGATTCAGAAAGTATATACATGATTAATAACCAAAAATCAATACCCGATAATAACGGAAATCTATTATTATAATCGAGAGAGGTAGTTATAAGTAGGAGCCTCCGCTCTCCCAGAAAATCTGACAAACTAGGAGTTGAAAAACCGCGATTTTTTGCAGGGTGGTAGAAAAAGGTGTCTTCGTATTGCTACATTCTTCTTTTTTTTGAGTAAAGGCTTTAGATTTTTGTGGTTAACGCTCAAAGTTGGAAAAGGGTCGCGAAAAACATGATCGAGTTTTAGATTTGATTCACCAGTTGAGCGCGTTGCCATGGATACATGGGCTAGCGCGCGTAAAACTGCACGTGCATTTTCACGAAGAATCTGCCATTTCGTTGCTGTATATTTTGGAAACGTTTCCACTGTTGAAATTCATAATTTATACGTTCCCAATAGAATTTTCGAGTTCGGTAAAAAGTTTTTGACCGAAGACTAACTTATCACCGTCGTAGGAGAAATGGTAAGAGTTGTTCCATTATGAAAATTAGCGGTAATTCTTTCAAGAACACAATTCGATGGTTTGCTGCGAGAATTCGACGGAATGAGGAATTCAATTATTTACTGAAGCTAGAAGTGGGTTATGAAAAGATAAAAATGCAAACAATTTTGATTTTAATGAGCTCGGATTCAAATTTGTTGCCCATCTATTCTCCTAATCTGAACTTAAGATTAAAAAACATTATTTTTGAGTTCTTCTTATTTAACAGCTGTTTGTCTGAGGTTGATATGCAATCGTAAAATTTGGTCTATATTTTCATTTATTTTCAAAGCCCTTATGTGAATATTTCGTAATTTCGTTACGTTGCACCCCACCCCAGTAACAAAAAATTGCATCAATGACTAACTTAGTGTAAGATATCACATTTTACACTTCCAAACTTAAAAAAACCGCAATTGTTCATTTTATTCCAATTTCATACGTTTCAATTGTTTTTGTCATTAATTTTCATAATTCAATATTATTACTATTTATGAAACTTGCGTTGTGGCTCATGAATTTTGAAAATACTGCGTACTTTAATGTCCATTTTTTCAACTTTTCAAGTCTAAGAAACCAGGGTCCTGACTAGGGCAATTATATGCTGGCATGGTGGTGCCCTGTAGCCAGCATTGAAAGGGTCGGGTGTCCTGTGACCCAGAAGGCCCAACGGGCCTTCTAGTTAGAATATAATCCATGGTGATTACCAAAAATACCACAATTCTCACTAAATCCACAGCCTATTAGAGCTCATTATAAAACCTATTAAAATCTAAAACCATCGACAGAACTCTACACGCCATCAAATATAACACATTAAAGAGGCGTGCCTGGTGATAGCAGTAGGCGTAAGAATGATAAATATGTGTCCACTGTTGTAAAGCGCTCTGACCTTTGTTATGAGCTTTTTACAAGAGCAGCAGGCGAATGAGAATGACGTCATTGTCATAGTTTAAAATAATCAATTGACGGCGTAGAAGTATGCTTAGTTTTACAACCTGCATCGACCTATATGTTAATAATGTGTTCATGGAAACCATGGAGGAAAATATCAATTTACCAAGGCACATTTTATTATATTTTTACCTGTTACGTATATGAATTTATAAAATGGAGTGTATTGACTTCAGGTCACGTGATAGCTAAGTGTTACGTCATGCGTAGCAATTTAGAATACTATTATCGTTCAGACTTCGGGGAATCCAGTCGATAATTCAGGTCTATTGTCGCGCTACTATTTAAATGAATTGATGAATAATGAAAAGATGATGTACAGTACGTCTCAAACTTTCTAATTTCTCGGTCAATTTACCGTTTTCTCGAAGGTAATATTACGGGCAAACTGCAAAGAAAAAAGCCGAATAAGCCAGGCTGAAAGTTAAGCAAGTTTATTGATTTTAATTCCAAGTACGGCAAACTATAGAATTCAAAGAGAACATTTCCATAGCGCACACAAAGTCAGTTAGCCTATTAATACCGCTATAAACAGAGCATACCCAACTTATAGGCTGCACAGGTACAATAGACAGTCAGAAATGACGTAATTATCATGAGTTAAAATGGGAAATTGATGACTTTAAACCGCCAATGATTCGAGAGAGACTCCTAAATATATAATGCCATTGGACTATGTCGAGGGTAAAGTTACCACTAACGACCAATAAAACTGTAATTATTCAACTTATTGCACTTGTGAATTGGAGGGAAAATTAATAATTTCCTGAGCACGCGCTCCATGTCCTTCGTTAGGAAGTTAGGAAATGCATATGAAGCGCAGTACGGCTAGAAATCATCAAATAGAGGCTAGATGAGCACCGAATTTAAGGTGAAGCCTGTTTAAGTCTATTTCGCATATAGAACCATAATCTTTTTAAGTCGGAGAAAACTGAAAGAAGGTTTAAAAAGTTTGAATGAAACAACATTTCGGCCAGAGAAAATTGCTAAAATCAGAAGTCAGAAGTCAAACATCACTTGGAATGCCTTATTACTTTATTAGCAGTTTGCACGAACCCAAAACCAACGAACATAAAACTGGGAAAGATGGGCGACGAGACATTTCTTCGAGGCGGAGTGATAAGAAATACCAGTTAAATAAGGAGACAAGGTTATGTGCAAGGTGGAGGCATAGTGGGGAAATGAGGCGTTTGAGACTTACATCATGACCATTGCTTTGAATAATGGTTTGATTACGTCACACTTACAACGGAATAAGTATCGTAAAATAGACCACGATAAAGGCAAAACATGGCAGTGAAACTGAAATGAATAGTACCAAGTTACGAGACTATTACTTTGGGGAGGGGGGCTTGGGCAGTATAAACGAGAGAACATATAACAAACCTGTAAACGGGGGACTGTGTACAGATATATATTGCAATGCATATTGTACAAGTGAGAGCACCATCAGGGTATAATCACCCTAAAACTAGGCGGTCTCAGGTGCCATTAATTGCCCACTTTAAGCCCTGATCATGATGTCATTCTAACCGGTATACCCGTAATATATGACCGTGAACGGTTTATATGTAATCACTCCCTGAAGGGGACCTGCGTAGTCACGTGACATGGTCACGTGACATGGTCGTAGGATGACGTCAGGTATGTGTTGTAACGTGGGAGAATGAGGAGCTAACAAGTTAATTGAGGTGTTGATTGGGGGTTGAGATCAAACGGCTCTTGATTGGTTAAAATAAGAGTTAAGTGTTGCCAATTTATTACTCTAGTTCGTAGTAAGCGTTACAGCTGTGATTATAATTAACTTCATGATAATTAACTTGAGAACTTGAGGTATTATCATTGATTGGGGACCGTAGAGTTAAGGACATAATCGCCAATTATCATTGCTAATAGCCACATAAGACTTCAACATTCAACAATAGACTTGCTAGAGCATTATTACAGTTGAAAAGCGATATTGAACCAGTCAATATTGAACCTACTATCTTCAGTTCGAAAAACGTCACTTGACCAGATGAATTTCTTATATATCGGCATTGGTTATGACACAACATCGTGCTGAAGAAAGATGGCTCGTTACTGCTAACTGATAAGTCAACATATTGATTCACCATTCAGTTCCTCAGTAACATTTCCCAGACCTATCTCATAATGATGCACTAAAAGTTGCGAACTATTGGCGAGCACTATAATTTGTGAGATAAGAAGTAATACTAATGGTTCGAAATGGCATATTTTGTACACCGACAGATGTGTCAAATATTTTATGCGGCATCTCATGGAAGTTTTTTATCGTAAAATTTCGTTTTATTTCATATCTGATGCCACAGAAAGAAAAGCAAAAAACTAACTCAATATCGCAACTGACAATTTCACTCGATTCAAAGAAAGGCAACATCAAAGTAAACAGGGAATGAGACTTGAAGTATTAAACCGGTCTAAGCATCTTAGGAATTCGGAAGGAAATAGAGTGTAACTGGTGTACCTCAGTGATCTATTACAAGTACTACTCAACTTGAAAGAACTCTTCGGAGAGCTAATGCTTTTAGAGTTCAAGTGGAAAAAGCAGTTTACGTGCTACATTGATTCACGACTATACAGAAACAATAAAAGTTCTGAGAGCAACGAATCGGTAATGATTTAATTTCATTATCGTCTATTGATCAATCATCGATTTCGATTACTTATCACAACTTTAGTACTCACTACTCAGTCAATTAAAGAATAATCAATTACCTGTTCACGCCAGTTTAATAATAGAATAATGTGACTGTTTAAGCAATGCTGACTGAATTAATTACCTGTTCAGTAATCAATAACTTACCTGTTCAATTTATTACGGAACTAATTATTTCATTAATCAGTAATGTATAAGATAACTATTCAGTAATGACTTAGTTATTACCTATTCAGTAATTTATCATTTACCTGTTCAGTAATGTATTTGCCACTCTTTTCGTTCATCAACGCCCAATCCTCTACATCTCCTTCGACGTTGAGCTCAATCTGAGCTCTAGCAACGATCTTGATAAGTGGATCATGCTCAAAATAATGAAAATTAACTCGTGAATTTGATAATTTGAAAATGATGAGATTGATAGATTTCGTTTCAGTTGGGTTACATCTGAGCATAAGTTATCTTTAAGCTTTTAAGGTAATGTTTTTTTAAAGAGAAATTTTCATTGCAACCAAACCCCTCGTGAAAATTTATCGACAGGAAAAAATCTACATTGTAGGTACACATAAAAGTCTACGAAACCGAGGAAACTGTACAACAGTAACTTTTCTGATAACTCAAAACATCTAGCACAACAAAACTGCTGGAGCACATGGACGAATCCCGGTGGACACAAAATCGCCGTTTAGATGCTAATAAGCTCAGCATTTATGGCATAATATGTACAATCCTACGATAGGTCGTCCTTACTGGAGTACAGGATTTATTATGGTCTGATAAGCTGATAGGCCGCTGCAAATACAGGAAAATAGGCAACGGAACAGGTTATATCTAACCAGCTGCTGTCGATTAATTATAATTTGGTGATTCGATTAATGCCAAACTAGATAATTGCTGAATGCAGCTGTTCCAAGGAAAATCAACGTTCAACAACTCAGTCTAAAATCATTGATTGGACACGAACTGATTTATAACAAAAACTGATATAATAACGATATTATAGGAGTTGTAACTAATTTACGTGCAGGTGTTCAGATTTTCACTTTTCTGATACAGTCACACTTGTTAGAAATCATGATCTAATACATAATGCAAGGCCGGTTGTATCTTGTTCTATGGCTTCGAACATTAGCTTTACGTAAAATAGACTTAAACTGAACACTATATCAGGAAACTTTAAATGTTACTTTGAAAAGCAACTCTTGCTGTAAAACTTAAACTCAAACAGCAACAAGAGTACGCATTTCTCGACAAAAGAGAAGTGAACACGTAACTGCTACGACGTTGCATAAGAACAAACTGAAAGTGTTAGTCGGAATCCTGAACGAACATATGTTGTAATAAATAGAGAGCTCGTATATATATTATATAATACATCGAGTCAACATGCCTCTTTGCTGCTGTAAGGAGTGACATTTAACATATGCACGAGTGTGGCGGGATGTCATCGCATTGTCTGACACTGAAAATGGTCAACGAATTGCTAACGTGCATGAGATGAATTAAGAAGGAAGTATAGCTGCACTAGTATCAGGTGTCTGTAATTTGAGTAGCGTCTAACATGGTATGGCTGCCTGAAAACTGTGGTATAGTAGATTTATATGCATATTATATGTCAGGTGTGAAGTAATTCTAAAGTATATTCTTGTTAATTCCAACCAGTGAGGTCATCAGTCAGCTGATACACGAGTGATGAGCACGTTTTTTTCTCATCTCAAAGGAGAAGCTCCACAGAATTTTAGGTAAATGCAATATCATGGCCATGAGAGATTCTTATCTAATGATTTTAGCATTGGATCATTTCCAAAGTCGATTTATAATGATTTTTACAAATCTAGGCATAGCATGAGATTTAGTTTTGATCGTTATCAATGTTATGAACGATGCTATGCACAAAAAAATTTATGATATGACTATGTTGATAAACAGAGTGATATCATCATTTAATCCATTATTTGGTGTTGTATCATACTTACATTGAAGAATTCCCATTGCATGCCTTCTCCACTAGGCAGAACAATAGCACCTTTTACACTCATGATGTTGACTGTAGTCAGGTCAGAACGCAGGAATCACCAATCACATAATTCCTATATCAGGAATAATATTAGAAAACTGAACTAATACATTACCATTTTACTAAGGATGAAAGAATATATAGCTCAGTTTACAAAGGGTGGTCACAAAGCCATTGATGAAACATATTTGGCATAATTACCACCTGTTTAACGTTGAATTGAATATCATTTATAGCACAATTGGTAATTACAATAACAGCATATTATATAAATCACATATTTTTCGAATGATTTATAACAAGAAGCTTGTCAGTTATACTGAGAGACAGCCCTGACTCCAGCCAGTTAGTCAGTGATAGTTATTTATCTTTGGATAATTTGATTGTAAATTTCAATTAGTATTGGAATGAAACATTATCAATTAAGGTACAGTTGCCGTTTTTACTCTCAAGAGGAACGGACAAATGTGGCACAAGTCAAGTAGGTAATACACTTTCAATAAGATTTATAACCTGATTGCACCATGGAAGAAAAAAGGAAAAAGCTTCATCAACCTTTATTTATGGCCAAATTCAAGCATTTCTCACAATTGCTGGTCCTTTATGAAATGTAATAAACATCTAAATACTGTATTATGTTAGCATGCATTCTTATAGCACTGCAATCACTTGCAAAATTGGTATAATGAAGTTAAACAGCATGAGGTAATCATGAAATATATGACTTCATTGAATAACATGAATAAATTTGCTCAGAGCAAACATATTGTGTGCTTATTATTGATAACATACATTCTTTTAAAACTATTGTATAGGGATACACAAAAAATATGAAGAAGCAATGAGGCGAAAACTGAAGTAGGTAATAATTCTCCTTTGAAGCATTAAGAAGGAGCAAAGTGACAGAAAATGTTTGTGTGTAGGTAGGGTGCTGAAACAAATATTTGGTACAAAAATTTGGACTTGATGGCTCAGGGGACAAATTTTTGGCTTTAGCCTTGTCCTTTGCAGTAAGCTAAAATGTGTTCGGCAATAATGCTATAAAATAACTCTGAATGCTTTCTGTTTTATCAGCAATTGTTAACCTTGGTTAACGCCTTGCTTGATAATTATTGTTAGCACAATCATATTTGTTAGTTTATCATTTATTTCATGTATTATGTGATTGATCACTGCAGAAAATCACAAAATTCTCCAAAAACACTTTATTTGCATAAATCCTACCCAGACTTACAGTTTTAAACTTTACAATACTTCTTTATAATAATCATAATTCAAACTTTCATATTATATGGCATATCAACTTAAATAATTGCACAGCTGTGCCACGAAAACAACATATTCAATCAAATTTGAGTTATCATGTAGACAGGGATCATTGATGGCATAAAGTACTACTTAGCCTGACTGTTCTGTTGAAAGTTAGAACTTATATATGATTGCCTGAATCTAAACTGGTACCTTTTACTGCTTTATATCACAATCAAAAACAATATAATTAAAACAGAACAGACAAGCATCAACAAACAGATTTCATTAGAAATAAATTTAAATGATAAGATCAACATTATGTACATAGTCAATAAAAAGAATGAAGATCAACATTCTCATGGATAATGGATATCTTCAAGGCTTAGTCTTAGTTGTAGTAGAAAGGCCAAGGCCAGTTGCAGCCATGCTGAGCATGGAGACTATCCCTAGTACACTAGGCGAAGGGTATGAACTCCTGGGTGGTTTTTAGGCCACCCGACTGCTGGGCTAGAATAAAACAAAAATTGAATAGAACAAAAATTGAAATTTCATGCCATTTAACAAAAACATTGAATAATTCAATATCAGAGCAAATATGGGATGGAATAATTAATTAATTGTTGCCTTAAGGTGGTTAATATGGTTTTTCTAGGCAAGGTTTATAGACTATTATGTATAATGGTCAACAATTATCCCATAGTGTAATCTTACATGTAGCCAATCATTACAAAGTCTGGGGCATAGGAATCACACTTGCTGGGGCTATTGTGTGAACCGAAACAGAGAATGTAAGACTAAGTCAAGCCAATAGTTATATGTTAAGCAAGGTGAGGAGTTGATTCTAAGTGGCTACTGTGTAAGATTCACTAGGATGGACAGTTTTGAGGTGTTGGATAGGGTAGATAAAGTAAATTTTAACTAGAGACCTGAGATGAGGGCAGCAAGTCTGTCCAGGACCTCTCTGGACCTGCAAGCTGCCAACACCCGTGGCATCAATCAGACTGCAAAGCAAGATGCGGCTTGCCTGCAGATTAAGTCAGAGATCTGCCGAAGGCGGCTATGTAACACCTCCCTTCATCTAGATGGGACACAGGGAGGCCTGACCCAGCCAGACTGTGTGAATCATATTCCCATCGATTGGGATTTAACTGGGCTCAATGGGCAAAGCCCAGTTCCAGGATACTGCCTGGAACAGGAGGAAAGTTCTGTTGATATTGCTGTAAATGTTGTTATTGTTGCTGTTGTTTTCATTATATTTGCTGTTGTTGCTGTTGATGTTGTTTTGGGCAGAGCATGGGTCCTTTGACTATATTTGACATTTCCTTTGATCAGCTTTCGCCTGATTGGCTAGAGCTAAGCAAAAATGGTTACATTATATTCTTGTGCTGAGAAAAGAAATCTTAGATGGCGTTTCAAGCTGAAGTTGAGGCAAAAATATCGAAAAATTGTGAACATTTATCTTTGGGATACAAATACAGTCATCTTTGTACAGTCAAGCCACAAAAATTTCCAACAGCTCTTTCCTTAGTCTTTGATGGGATCCAAGTGAGATACCTTCATCAGAGATCTAGGCAGATCTAAACAAATCTTAATATGACATGGTATAAAATGATATGGTGTAATGAAAGCCAACACTGTGGTGCACAGACTCACAACTGTGTTGTGGGGTTGAATGCATTTGACAGGCACCCAACACTCCTCCAACCACTAGATGGTGTGTTAGTTTCATAAGCTTCAAGTTCATTTAGGAATTTAAGTTCACTAATAGTGTTGTCCAGTGTAGGTAATTCAAAGCTTCATCTGGTCAAACTAGATCAAAATATTGAGTCAACTGTCACATAAAGTGTTATGAGCACACTTGAAGGCGAATCCATAGAGAAAAAACAACAAGTGAAACAATGTCTCCATTCTGGGCAACTGTTATCTTGCATGAAAGGTAAAAACAATTATCTTTGAGATACAAATACAGTCATCTTTGTACAGTCAAGCCAACAGCTTTTTCTTCGTAGGATGTTACCCTACCCTCGCGCGCGGTGCAACGTTCCACATTTGGACGTCACTTTGCAACCTCGCCATCCAGTCAGAATTAGAAGAAATAGACGGGCGGTGGGCAACGTCCGTCGACTCTTTCTTTACTTTTAAGTCTTTGGCGGGATTTAAGTGAGATACCTTCAGCTTCATCCTTCCTAAGCCCGCATAGGTGTGTGTACGCGCCGCGCGCTTTCCTACGGGGAAGCGCCGCGCGAGCCACACAGGGATATACGTGTTTAGTAACCTTCATCCAAAACAAATCTTTATGAGACACGACAAATGATATGGTGTAATGAAAGCTAACACTGTGACACTATATTTCAATTTCGCGCGCACAAAAATATTTTATTTTTGCGCGCGCACAAAAATAGTTCACTTTTGCGCGCGCACAAAAATGTCATTTTTGCGCGCGCATGAATATGTCATTTTTGCGCGCGCACAAAAATATGTCATTTTTGCGCGCGCACAAAAATATGTCATTTTTGCGCGCGCACAAAAATATGTCATTTTTGCGCGCGCACAAAATATGTCATTTTTGCGCGCGCACAAAAGTATTTCAAGGAATTTCAAGGAATTTTCAAATATAATTTGTAACAAATGCATTGTTATTCAAATCATACATACTCAAAAGCATGTTAATGGTTGCTGAGTAGGTGATGCGGTGATAAGTTGAGCATGTGATCAGATTAAAATATGGCCCTGGATATCAGGGTGTGGGCGGTGAGTGAAAAAAGTATGTCATTTTTGCACGCGCACAAAAGTATGTCATTTTTGCGCGCGCACAAAAATATGTCATTTTTGCGCGCGCACAAAAATATGTCATTTTTGCGCGCGCACAAAAATATGTCATTTTTGCGCGCGCAAATGGCAAAATATATTATTCTGGCGCGTGCATAGATAAATCATTTTGTGTGCGCAAAAATAATTTATTCTTTCACACAGCAAAAAATATTTTCAGTGCACGCAAAAATATATTTTTGTACTGTGGTAATTCAGAATACAAAATCGCTGACAGCTAGGCTGAGTTTGGCTCAGATATTATCAATTATCTGGAAATAGATTTTTGGTAGCAAATAGACGGAAAATTCGTGATAATTTCAAAGTTCCGAACTAAAATGAAAAATTAACCTCGGTTGTTCACGTCAATAATCAAAATCTAAATTTCCAATTTCGTACCAAAACTGACATTCTGACAACACTAAAAGTCCCCTCCTTCAGACCACGAAGAAGCAGCATCAACTGCAGTTTGGGTTTCAGTGTGAAGAATGTCCCTAAAAGGCAGCCCCACCCCTGATGCAGAGGAATCCATCGGCGGAGCCATTTGCGGAGGATGGTCGTTTTCATAGGAATACGGAGGGCACTCCTGGAAGAATTTCGGTGGTTTTTCAGGAGCGAGAGTCTTATCGAAATCAAAATGTGTGCCATTTGATGTTACAGAAAGAGGAGTGACACTACGAGCACTTCCATTTGTGAATGTCGTAGGATGCAGCGAACTTTCGCGTTGAAATTTGATTTGAGGGCTTGGTGACTTAACCGGTCCAGTGTATAATGGGCTTCTGTGTTCAGCTGAGAGTAACGAGTGGTCATTCAAAGTGGATGTTGACCAAAATGCGGGGCTTGGGGGAGCTATACTGAGAAAACTCGGTGGAACTCTGGGGTCACTGGTGCAACTCCCTGAGTAGGCTGGAGCAGGAGCCATGCTGCCGCAGCTGGAACAGGAAACCAAACCTTTGCTTACAAAACCCTGATCCTTATCACTGTCAGTCATGGCAGAGTGGTTGACAAGTATTGGCAATGACATGAGCGTTTCACTCCGGTACCGTTGAAATGGCATATGTCTGTCATCCTTGTGCTGCGGTATCGCGTCCGTATTTTCTGGGCACTCCGAGATCAAATCCCCATTTTTCTGACACTCGGTGTATTGTGGTGCAGGTTCCTTGGGAGCGCTGGGAGAAAGTGGTTTGTCAAGGTCGGGCATCACAGGAATTCCTATCGTAGTGTAGGGAGATTTGTCAGGGGATTTCATGTAGGAGAAGTACGAGGGTTTTCTGTTCGGTTCGTTGGGATCCTTGTCCACATCAACGTTAGCTTTGAGGTCCTCGACTTGCTCTTTGAGTTCACCTTTAGCTTCCTGAAAAGATACTGTCTTAAGCGTTGAGGACAAGGCTAAAGGATGAAATATAGAGGGGCAAAACACAAGAAAATTTAAATGTTCAAAAAAATCAGTGATTTATTCAATAATTCGGACCCGCACCCGGACCGATAGAATTTTTCTCTGTCCCCCACCACTCACCAGTGTAAGTACTCAAATCCGCAACTTACCATGTCCTCTCTGTAAGAAGTACAGCAGCGATAGCAGCACACAATGAGGGCCAGCAAAACCAGAGTCCCACCCACTATCTCGAGAACGAGCATTCCAATGCCCACAATCTCACACCCACTCTCACACCCTCCCAAGACACCCGGCAAGAGGAGGAGAAGGAGGAGGGGGAGGTGGGGGTAATGTTCCATCATGGACATTAGCAGGGTATCTGGGGGAGATATTATGGATTAGAACTAGAAGTGGTCAGAGGAAACAGAATGAGGTCATTTTAGTGATTCTTACAAATATCACATGATTCTTAAGCTGTACGATGAGATGCAATAACATTTTCGGAAATTTCATAAAATTGTCAAGGCTTTTTCAACTAAAGAATAATATGTCTATGTACCAAATCAGAAAAAACGAAGACCAAAATCCTGCAGCAGATACACACGCACAATACACCCGGAAACTTGCAAAAAGTAACGATACTCGATACTGTCACTGTGTTTTAGAGTTTACGTGCAGCTCAGATTGTGTCGACATTATCCTAGTGACGACAGCTAAACATATTGAAATAGTGGGCACATTCTAGCCACTACATACACGCATTCAAATTAAAGCTTCCTCTGTCTCTTCCTTTAAAAACAAGGGAAAAGCCTCAGTGATGATGTTCGTACGAGATTCATTGAGGATAAAGAAAATAACCTCATCTTCCATATTCTAACGATAAATTGCGCGCAGGTATGTTAGAACATTGGCAGTTACAAAGCGGAAATATGAATCGGGACAATGAAAACTATTCAATAAATTCTGAACAAAGCGTCACCCGTACGACTAAACGATTATTAAAACTGACAGTAAACCAGACATTGTAGCAGTGTGACGTCATCAAACTAATCGCTAAACATGACATTTTGCAAAGCTTGCAGAGCAACAAAGCCTTACCGTACTTGTTACTGCAAAGTGAACTGTGTACAAAATGTCAGCAGCTTAAGGTGACCCAGACAGAAAAGGTCGGTGAAACGTCATAAATTCTCCATGTCCTACGTGATGATGACGTCATTTTAACGGGTGTATTATGGTCGCGCTCGAGCGCTAAAGTCGCTAGAATTGTTGCAAAGTTTGTAAATCTCAAAGTGTTGACTGAGGCAGCACAAAAACGATGATATTATGATATTTATGGTTGAATCACGACTCAATCATGATGACGCCAAATCATGATGACGCCATTAGATTGATCAAGTCAGGCGATCAGGGTTTTTGAAAGATTATAACGCAAGAATTGCATCCACCTTCCATTAACCCTGACTAAAATTCCTAAGCAATTACTCAGCTTAACCCCTCCCTTTTTAATACCCCTATCCTTACTTTTGATCTTACCAGTCCCTACAATCTTTATATTTGAAAATACAACTCTGTACACCTTAAATGAAAAGCAAACTCAGAGACTTCAGAAATAACAGTTGCATCTCATATCCCAAACTCCTGCGACTACAGACACTGTATTTGAAAGGCATCCTATAATAACCCCATTATTATTACATTGCTTTCATTATATCGCTAATTTGCTGTCATTATTCACAACTCAGCTAATCCAGACATTTATTAACATTGAGTCGGAGACAATGCCGGATTATATAACGTATACTCGATGAATGGCTGTATACAGCATATATATATAATGTCGATCAATTATAATAATTCAAGGAAACCTCGAATTTCTTTAATGCTAGCTCTCAAACACTATATACTTTGAGATTATGTAAGATCAATGCTTGCTTGGATTCATTAGCAAGGAAAATTATATACATGGATGGTATATTTTACCACCTTTTGTTGGACCAAGGGATCATTGAGTTTTATTTTCTTTTAAATTCCAGAAAATTAGACGGACAATGGATGCTATTTAACTTGACTGGTTGACTGCACCGGACAGTCGATTGTCGGCATTAGACAAAAGTGTTCGTATCTCAGTTTAATAAGTTCTGACTTCTGATGATATATCAAATATGAAACTTCCGATAAATAGAAAGTGCTTTAAAACCGAAAACGGAAACCGATAACACTTTCAATAAGCACGGGGCATATTGCCAGATGAACAGGTGTATGAACAATGATATAAGAAGAAACATCTTCTCGTTTTTGCTTGAATCTAGTACTTCGAAACAAAGAAACCAGTGCTTGTATACAACAACGTACTTATTAAAATACGATGCTTGTCGCACTACTATTATTTACCTTCTCGGAGAGCACTGTGAATGAGAAATAGCGTTACATATATGATCGAGTGGTGTATGAAATTGAGCTCACAGCTCAGCCGAGTGTTTGGGCCTTGTTTGCGTTGTGCTCTTGATATGTAGTCTCGCTCTGTGTTTTTTGATCTCTGCTTACATACAGCGTGTGTTTTAAAGTTGTTAAATGCGCAGCGAGTTTGAGTTTGTTTTAGCTTATGTAGTCGTTGTTAAGGTCATTCCACTTGCTAAAAACTAACACAGTTGCAAAACGCTGTTTTACAGAATTGTATGAACTTCGATTTACAATTAATCCTAAATTATCGTTCGGCATTTGTTTGTTCATAGTTTGACTGAATCACTAACTGGCAAAGATTGCTTTTCACATTCATAGTTCAAACAGTAGAACGGTAGCAAGGTAAAATGAGTAGTCCAAGATTCGATATTCACTTGGATAACAACAAGATCTTCAAGCCTGGACAGAAAATATCAGGACTTATTCTACTAGACCTTACAGGTAAAATGTGACATTTAAACAATGCCAAATCTTTTAACTTGGAACGAAGCACTAAAAATGATCACTGAGGACAAATACACGAAAGGGCTTATTACTTATATATGTTGAAATTCCAACTAAATTACGGTCTTTCCTATGTTCCTAATGCATGCCGTTAAAACTAAATGCCGCGGGAATATGCTGAAGGCATAGTCAAAATGAACTGCCCAGTAATACTACCTGTATCTGTAACTATTGAAAATTTATTCCGACACAGAGATATGTCTATTTCTGTGTATATGTCTATTTCTGCCTAAACGCCGCTCACAAATAAGGCGGTTGAGAAAATAATGTCGACTATCTTAGTCTGAAGTTGAGAATTAATGACGTCATACCTCCAATGTTATTTGAGTCCTACAGTCTATACAGTAGAGGAATTTGGGAGCAGTGATGACACGAGATATCCATATAGATATCGGTGACCTCAGTGATAATATACCTCAGTGATTATATACCGCATACCTGCAAGACAAAAAGGACCGGAATTTGAAAGATGAATTTATTTTCCCACTAAAACTCAGGAGCGCGGAAAAGCCGTGGTCTAGTGATATTCTTATACATTCGTACCGATTTAGATACCAGTGAAAACCTCTCTATTTCCCTTCAGGAGCCCGGAAAAGCCGCGGTCTAGTACTCTCCCTACGCGGAGGGGCGTACACGCGGATAAACCCGAACAAGCACAAGTTGAAACACAAAGCACGGCTTGAGAACAGGTAAGGTTATTCATAAGACAAAACTTATAGTCATATGAATAATAATGAATAATAATAATAATAAATTAATTTCCAAGCAATAACTTGCTTTTGACATTCATAAATCCAGGAATTCAAGTAGTAGATCGAGCAATTACAAAGCAACTATATTTACTCGTGAGATAAAACAAAATGAGTGAGAAAATGCTAATCAGCAATGAATGACTCGTTAGTAATGTCTTACAGAAGTACTGATACTATGAATAACCCCCAGGGAGGTGTATCACACGGAGGACAGATATCTGGCGGGGGACGGACAGAAGGTCATGATCTTCCAACCAGGTACGGGGAGATTTTGTAAATTAGTAGCGATGTTTTACAAGTAACTAACCGAATGGATTCAACAGTGTCGAATGAAATAATGATTAATAAGAGAAATAGGAGTCAGAAAAATATTTGTAGGCTATATTCAAACACAAGTTGCTAGAATAGAAGCAATTTCAGTGCTCTACATGAAGGTATGGCTATTAGTAGAAGTAAGGTGACAAAAATTATTCTATATCGGAGCTCAGATCACTTAGAATATGGCTTCTAGACTCACATTTCATAATTTATTTTCTTACTCAAGGTGACAGCTTTTAGGGTTACTCTAATCAGGATACCAGCAATAGAATTCGTTGAAATGCAATGTTAAATAGTTAATGGTTATTGCTTTCCGTTTATGCTGTTGTTAAAACAGTCTAGCATGCAACGCTAGCAAAGTTTATTTTAAGTCAGAACAGGCAAGAATACTAATTTTCTGGAGCCAAGAATACTATCAAACAGTAGTGTGCTATGTGCATCTCTATCAAATTAGCAAGTGATCTTCCTCACTGTGAAATCATTCAAATTCTGAGCAATAAATCACGGACCAACCAATGTCAAAAGATGAGATTTAGTTGAAAAAAACGTTCCCTAATCTGCTCCCATATATCCTTCTATAAATATCTAATTTTTAACTCCCCTAATGCCCAGGTTCGTACACCTTCGAGTTCTCCCTGATCCTCCCTGACAAGATCCCCAATACCATCTACACAGTACACGGCTACGTGAGATACGTTATCTACTGCCGGTTTGGGGAGACGCCCCTGCCCCAGTTCCTACAGGAAGCTTACCTCGACATTAGTGAGGTGAGTGTCACACCAGTCACACTATCCTCTTCTTCCGCAGTGCTTTTCTTGTCATGGTGGACAAGTCACACTATGCGCTGATAGGAGGGAACAGTACAACTATCCGCTGTCAGGAGTCAGGGGTTGAAGGATTGGAGGAGGGTCTTTGCCTATGCTCCGGTCAGATGCATAGCGCTTGCATCCCTTTCGCTCCTTCATTGTCATTTGCTCAGATAGTGAGAATTTGAGTATGATCAGGATAAAAATACAATCTAAGCAAAATAAAAATCATTCGTAGTTCAAATCAATACACAATAAATTTTAATCTTAATCGCCTTGAAGCTAAAATATCAATGTTTTAAATTCAGTTAAAGAATGAAGGCGGCAGTATGGGAAGAAACAACATGGCAGTACAGCATTTCATTGTGTTCAAGAGTTACAGTATCTCAGGAGTCCCAGGCATTCTCGATAGCACGTAAGACGCATTGCTATACCTAACAAAGCCTTATTTGAAACGGGTTGTGATATCTTAATATTCCATTTCATACATTCTGGCATTCTGCACTTGAATGGTAAACGGTGTAATGATTGCTGTGTAGAGTTGATGAACCCTTCGCAGGTAACAAAAAGTCTGACAAAAGAATCTTAGAATCAATGATACGATCCCACATTCTTTTTATTGCAGGTATGACCAGGCGTACGAGCGAATAGGGAACATGTTGTGCAGCTCGGGAGAGGTTTCCTTCCTCTTCAGTCTACCTCGGACAGGTTTCTTTATCGGGGAGTACATGTATGTGACAGCAGATATCAGAAACATGTCCGATAGGGAAGTGGTGTTCTCAGAGGTTGCTATAAACCAGGCAATCGTGTTCAGAGCAGGTAAATCGGGGATGGGAAACACACAAACTCAGCCCTTGAAACCACACATTCAAGACAATTCATCTAAAATCACCAATTTTTCCAAGCTCACATATTAGCTAAGTAGCTATTGGCTCATAACCTATGTCTTGCTTAGGTGGATACGAGGACAGCGTGAAGAAGCGAATCTGCAGCACAAAACGTGGGAACCTCGGCCCTCACCAAACATTTCTGTGGGAAAACGTACCACTGTTCATCCCAAGCATCTGTGACGTATCGACGGAACACTGTAACATCATGGAACTTAAATACTACGCATCGTTTAGTGTTGGAGTGAGAACGAGAGTCAGAGTCAAGACGATACAGGTTGACATACCGATAATCATAGGCGTAAAGTGAGATGGTAATAATAGGAGTTAGATAAGTTGCCTAGTACGTTCCTTCGGAGAGTCGTATCGGATGGACTTTGTTCATAGACAGAATATCAAATATGGCCGACCCAAACAAGTGTGCTATGATTATGTCAGTGTAAAGTGAAATAAGATAACGACTGCATTTGAATTTTGATGCCTGAATGACTCGCGGCGAACAATCACGCAAGTAAATAAACGCACAAATCCATATTCAATGCATAATAAATTTCATGCACTTGAGAAGCCCTTGTTTACGATACGTCAGTAGTTTTCAAGATAAAGAATCGCAGAATTTCATATTCCACCATGTGCCATGACAGTTTTTATGAGGTTGAATGTTTGTCTTGAAAGGAAGTTGTCATCCAAGGTTCACGAGAGTCAGAAAATATAACTCATTCCTAAATTCCACACGCTCAAAGATGTGAACGTACGTGCGACCTCGTGCAGCAATTGTTGTACGCTTTTTCCTTTTCAAAGACGATTGGCATTTGGCGCCGCGCGTTCCATACATGTCAATCATTACGTAATGCTAAACTCAGTAGATGAATCCCCAGAATTGCCAACATTTGTAACAAAATGTGACAAAATTGAAATCCGTGTTTCTGGCCCATTTCTGGTGTTCTGATGGGTTTAGATGATCAAGTACGGTAGTAGGAGGTCATAAGACACTGTCAGAGCCGTTTCAGAGTCGGTGATGACTCAGTGATGACATGATGACATCATGATGTCTCGAAAAAAATTTTTTTCAAAAACTTCAAAATTTGTTCGAAATTGCCTGAAAACCGTTTAGTTAGTCACAAAATGTTACAAAAACATGATTTTGAGTGAAAATTTTCGATCTCGTCGGGAAAAATCGCGATATTGACATAGCCTGAAAATACGGCAAAAAACCAAAAATCGGTCATCACAGACGAAAAATCAACATTTTTGTTCAACTGGCGATTGATATCTTCTAGTTATCATTCAACTGACGTGCCTGCAAAATTTGGTGCTTCTAGCTACTCCAAAAGTCGAGATATGACACTTGTCACCATTTTCATGACCTCAGAGTATCCCCAAAATTGCCAACATTTGTAACAAAATGTGACAAAATTGAAATCCGTGTTTTTGGCCCATTTCTGGTGTTCTGATGGGTTTAGATGATCAAGTACGGTAGTAGGAGGTCATAAGACACTGTCAGAGCCGTTTCAGAGTCGGTGATGACTCAGTGATGACATGATGACATCATGATGTCTCGAAAAATTTTTTCAAAAACTCAAATTTGTTCGAAATTGCTTGAAAACCGTTTAGTTAGTCACAATATGTTACAAAAACATGATTTTGAGTGAAAATTTTCGATCTCGTCGGGAAAAATCGCGATATTGACATAGCCTGAAAATACGGCAAAAAACCAAAAA